>JAZHYW010015239.1:35000-48520 GCA_037355805.1 Ixodes ricinus
CACAGCAAATACCACAACAGCATACAAACACTTCAGTCGGTGGCAGAAAAAAAGAAAGAAAAAGAAACTAACTCTTTAACAAGTTTTCAAAAGCGCTCTCACCTGGTGAAGAAAACGAGCGAGTAGGTAAGATTGTTCACAGCGCTTCGCCACCGACTGCGACGATGGCTGCGATGCTGCTGGCTTTTATGGTCTTGGATGGGGCGATGAGCATGCGCTGTGGCAACCACTTGCGTTCCGTTGACCCGGGGGGCGTGAAAAGAACCAGATGACGACTGTGTATTGATGCTGATTCAACGTTGTCACGGATGATCCTGGTATCCGAGCAATTCGGCAACGTCCCCGTGCAGAACTACTGGTGAAGAAAACGAGCGAGTAGGTAAGATTGTTCACAGCGCTTCGCCACCGACTGCCTTAAGCAGTAGAAGCTTCTCTGCCGTGACTTCTTCTTGCATAATGAGCGTAATAGTGTTGGTCTTTGGATGATACTGGATTTTGAAATCTTCTTGGCTTTCGATTCCTGCCCTTTCCGCGGCTTGCCTGATGTCCCTGGCTCTGAATCCATTTACTGCTTCCCTACATAGCGGCTTAAGGACCTTGGTAGAGTAAAACTACCTGTTGTAGTTTTACTCTCTGGCCTCTCATCGATGGACACAGCAGAGGCTTTCTTCTCTGGTTCCTCTATTGACGTCAGCGAGCGTTTACTGCGGCGCCTGTTCCGGACTGGTGTCCAGGAGTTGTGTTCCACATTTTCCGACCAAGGAGGGCTCCTGTACCTGTAGGTTTAGCATTCTGGCTCTTTAACGGGGTTTTTATCAATTGCGCTGCTTATGCTAGCGTGGGATATTCTTGTTCAATGCTTGAGCTCACCTTTTCAGCTGCGGCTGGTTGCGCGCGTCGTCCTTGCTGTGCGGTAGCGACGTAGGTCAGGAAGCTTACAAAGAGCCTTCCGATATCTTCCTCGCAACTCCAATTTCGTCCAATTTGCCGATGGTGTTCTGGTCAAACAAATTTTGAAGGCCTTCCGCTGATGAGCCGGCCGTGGTCGCGGTTGACCCTGTAGCGGCAGCCTGCGTTTCCGTGCCTCGTATACCAGATGTTAGGTTCAGCGAGGTGTCCATAGTCTCGGGTTTATATTCACCAAACTGGTTACTTCAGGATCCAAAATCAGCGGTCGTATGGTGACGGAGGGTTCCCCTTGATCCATGGGGCCCTTTTCCGGGGCGCAAGTGCCCTTTCAACTCGGCGTTATACATAGATGTCGGCGGACTCAGGAAACACACAAGCGCTTCGTTGTCGTCCGGTCGGAGACGAGAGGGATGCCAAGCGGGGACGAGGCGGCTGGGCCCGCCGCCACCGCTCCGCTGCGGTGCACCGAAGTTCTGGTTAGGGTTAGCGGGCGGCCCGACCCCGGATGGGTAACCGGCTTGTAGAAGCCAGGCGGTGATCAATCTTCAAAAAAATGACCGCATCTCCACGTGATGATTGATGTTGACTGGGGCGAAGCTCTGGTGGTGCTGATGATACGGATTTTATTGTTGATAGGTAGTGCTGATGGTGCTGATTTTTTTAATACTCATAGGTAGTGCTGAGTTCCGGGTTGCGTTTCGACTTCATTATTACTGCCTTATGGTCGGTGAAATGCAGAGCCAGTGGTTCTTCCAGCGGATCAGCTTGGATCCGCTAGAAGCAGTGGAAACGCATCTTCACCGCTTAATTCAACGGTCCATGTCAGAAAGAGAATGTGTGGTACGAAACGTGGTTATGTACGCATTTGAGCATTGGACCGAGGCGCCCTCTCGTCTATAAACGTTGAGCCAATGCATACAAAGTTTAACGCGATTATATACGCATTTGACCGCAGCGCCCTCTCCTGTATAGACGTTGAGCGGCTACATGCAACGTTTCATCCATGACATAACCAGCTCTTGAGTTACTACCACATCTCAGAGTCCCCTACTTGTCCCGCAGTCGTGGCCGAGTTTTTAAGGCGATGGACTAGAAATTCATTGGGGTCTACCCGCACAGGTTCGAATCCTGTCGACTGCGAAAACATTTTTTTTTCTTTTTTAAGAAGAGAGATGGGATGGCAATTGATATGAGCACGAACGCCGGACGGACGGACGGACGGACAAGGCTTTGCCCTAAGGACCTTCGCCCTACAAAACGATGTTCGTTGGTAGTGAAGACCTTTAGACACCCAATGTGATTGTTATTTCCAGGATAATCGTGAACTTTACGCGACAGAGCGTGGAAAAAGACAGAGCTCATACGGAGCGCATCCGTTCAGCGAACGCACCAGTGGCGCCCTTCTATTCGAGGACCGAGTGTTCTACACGACGAACCTTCTACGCCAATTGTTAAAGAAGCTCATGCGTGTACAAAGGGGCTCTGCATGGCGAGCCGGAGTCACGCTTTCGCCTGCGATCAATCCTGCCGTTAAGCCGTCATCAACTACTATTACGTCTGCTATTTGACATTCATATTTGTTTTGGCACAAGTTTGCCGCATTAATGATTTTGTTTCTGAAGTTATGGGCCGCCTCAACATTTGTCATTCGTGAAAATATTTCTGTGTGTGTTTTATTATAGCTGAAACACTCACAAACAAATGAAATCCTAGTGACTTGTGCTTTTGACGCTGCCTAATTGGTTCCATTACGTCAAGGCAGCAGCTGCACTCTCAGAAAATGGGTGTCGTCTTACACCCTTTCGTCCCAAATAATGTACCCCAAAACTTGTGTTTGACGTACAGCGCACTGCCGCCGAACAGGGAGCCCCAACTTTTACGATGGGCTTGATAACGTTGCGACATAAATTATTAAGCAGATAAGGTACGTATCAAAGTCTACAAGAAGGAAAAAAAAGCACTGAGGTTTTGCAGAAGGGCCAAGAAAAGCCGGTTATTTTTTTGTAGTAGTAATACGTACATTAGCTATTTTATTTAGTTGTACCACTCAGCTATTAAACCGCTCGCGAATGTTGGTACCACTTTTTTTATCTCTATTTGCTGGATCGCGTTTGCCCGCTCCACAAAAGCGGCCACTGGTGGCCTTGTTTTTGGTTCAGCTACATTACCTCTAGACAATGTGCAGCTGGTGCAGCCTTTATCATCCATGAATGGCACACAGCGTTGTGGCAGTGGTGGTGGCAGGCTGCCATAAAAATAGCCGTGGGTGATATTTCGTTCTTGATCGAAATTGTTCGACGAAACATATTGTTGAAACAAGGCGTGACCGGTAGCCCGATCTTTGAGTACCCGGTGAAAGTTTCACGAAATCGCAGCACCAGGGAAAAGCAGCACAGCACGCATCAAATGTCGCATCAAAACATGCATCGAAAGCGGATGCCGGTACGCAGTGTGCTTTCGATGCGAGCAGCGCTGCTTTCCCTCGGTGCTGCGCTTTCGTAAAACCTTCACCGGGTCCTCAAAGATAGGGCTACCCTTCACGCCGGGTTTCAAGAATCTGCTTTGTCGAACAACTTTAATCAATCACGAAATATCACCTACGGTACAGTGTACTAGACCTCCGGCTATTTTTATCGCAGCTTGCCGCCATAGCGCTGTCCGCCATATTAATATGATGTGCAGAGATAATATATCTCTACCAA
The DNA here is from genome assembly GCA_037355805.1 of Ixodes ricinus. Taxonomy (NCBI): domain Eukaryota; kingdom Metazoa; phylum Arthropoda; class Arachnida; order Ixodida; family Ixodidae; genus Ixodes; species Ixodes ricinus. The sequence continues at coordinate 38,612 of JAZHYW010015239.1, forward strand.
AAAGATGGCCGACCGTGGCCACCACTGATCTCTATTGAAGTAGGCTGGATCGCGGGCCGTGGCCTCTGCAGCTGGGGCATGGTGTCGCCACCGGCGGCCATGGATTGACACCAGCCATTGCATGGGATTCTATGGGAAGGACGAAAAAAGGGCCGTTTCCCCCGTTTCTAAGCTGTTCTCGGCACTGAAACTTTTTGGGTGCTTTTTGATAAGCCCGTCAAATAGCTTGCGTACAAACGGACAGCCCTCGCAGTTTTTATAAATAAATATTTTTGTGTTCGAGAGTGACTCCGCTGTAGTGCAGCTCAATGAGGTGAGTTTCCTAGAGTTACCGCGGACTCGGTGGCGGTTTCATTGAGATGGGTTTAACAGACGACAAGTTTGAAGGCTTTGCTACGTGAAATTCGCTCACTCCCGTAAAGCCGCTGTCGAGATGGAACTTCTTTGTCATTCATCAACTTCTGGGCTTCCCAGAGGACGGTCTCATTGACGACGAGTTTCTTTGTTTACTCGACTACGAGAGCAAGCTTACTAGCTCAGCCGTAGGTGCTCCGGTACATTTGAATTTTTAATCGACGTTCGAACGTTTGAGAAATACCGATTCGATCCTTAAAGGAGCGGTGCAACGATATTCAATTGGAATGTTTTTCACTTTGCACGAGCTTACTGGCCCTAGTGGGACTCAAGGATACTCGCACGCGACGCCACTGGCCAAGAAACTCCTTTGTTGCGGTTCAATTTCAAGGACAAAAGCGATCATTTTCATTCAATCTCTCCTTTGCAAAATTTGATGACGTAACGTGGGGATCGCAGTACACCCCAATGACGATATTTGAATGCGGTTCATAGATTGCACCCGAGCATTGCGTGGGCGCTCGATTTGGGCTCGTGATAATTACTAGCTCGAGAAGCATTCGGGTAGTGGCCCGTGTCCAATCGCTGCAACGACGACAATAGCCGAGCCATAACAATGTCTGGAACTCAGCGCGTGTTCTGTGCTTTGCAAACCCCAGCGCGTGGCTATGATCAACATTGGCGGCATATAATAGGCTCCAGATCGCGTGGCCGCTTCTTCTGGCTGCGAGTTGAGGGGGTGAACGCTGCTGGTTTTTCTTTAATTTTTTCTGGGACTTCTATTGCGTGGGGTGAAAAACGAACGCGTGTTTCATAGGTCATTAACGTCAGGGATCCGTTCTAAGCGGTATTTGCGCAAAGTACAAAAATTGTTGCATCGCCCCTTTAAACACCCGACATAAGCATCGCAGGACACCATTAAATACTCACCTCCGAGCGCAGCGTAATGCTTGTGGGGGACAATGAGCAGCACTGCACGTAGAGGGACGGCGCGGGGGAGAGAGAAGAAGGGGAGAGCGCGTGGTGTGTGCGCGGGGATTCGGGGCTGCCGCAGACAAACGGCCATTGAACAGCACCCGGTACAAAACAGCACGTGACAAAACAGCACGGTCAGAACAGCACGCGTCAAAACAGCACAGCGTCAAAACAGCACGACGACAAAACAGCACGCGTCAAAATAGCACGCGACAAAACAGCACAGCGTCAAAACGGCACAGCGACAGAAGAGCCCGTGCCAAAACAGCACGGCGTCAAAACAGCACAGCGTCAAAACAGCACAGCTCAGAACAGCACAGCGTCAAAATAGGACATTGAGAATATAGATAGGTTTTCGCGTTTTCGGTTTTTATTATTTTGAAATTCAGCGTATACATTTTTCGGTTTTTATACGAAGCATTAGTATTCGGTTTTTTGCTGAGAATATTTGTAGTCTCATAAACTTTTCGGTTCTTTTCGGTTTATTGACGAAAACCAGTATACTGACGAAAATGCAATATTTAAAGGCGTTTGTTTAAAATGATTAGTGAGTAAACCAGGTACTGGATTTCGTATTTGTTGCTGTCTGTGACAGCCGACGCGACCTGTTCTGCAAGACGCACTGGGGCCCTATCGTGATCTGACATCATCGTCGTGGGCTCGTATTTGTACACAGGACGAACATGACCTGTCTACCACTTCGGTCAAAAAGGCAAATATCAAAATCCAAAAATTTGCAAGCATTGTACTCAGTTCGTCTTTCCCCCATTTTCATGGCTGCGAGAGGTGGTTAATTCACGCAGACTAACAAACGACAATAAAGCAATCGTATTTATGCCCTCCTCTAGTAGACGGAAGCTACGGGTGTTAAAAGATGTGCGGCATCTACGGATGCCCTTTAATTTCATTGTTCAGTTCACGATTAGACTCTCTTCTTTGAACAATGAATTCGGCACACAAATCCCTATCAGGTGAAAAACCCAGATTTCGTCTTGAAGACCATTGCGTCGGTTCAACTTTTTGTTGAAAGTTGAACCGATATCGGAGACAAGCTGAAAACTGCGAAAGGAAGTGGTCATACGGTCAGTAATGAGGCACATTCCCCCACCCACCCCTCCAAACGCCCTCGAAAATACTGACCTTTTTCAGTTAAAACCGAATTTTTTAAAAAGATTTCGTCGTACTTTTACCGGTTTTATCGGTTTAAGCCGAAAACGCTGAACCCTAAATAGAGCGTAGGGAGTTAAAAAATGCATGTCTCAAAGTAGGCACTGTAAAGGAATGGAGGGTCAAGGCCAATTCCTCGAAGGTCAACTCGTCGACGGCCAATTTGAAGAATCCGTTCTCATGGGAGCACGTTGGGAGTGGGGAGTATACTTGATGCGCACATGAAGGCTCCCTGGGCAGTACCGAAGCCCCCGCTGGTGCGTATTCTGGCTATTTCTCGAGCACTTCTGCTAATATTGACGCGCAAGTTTGCTGGTGATGTCGTCTACACTAAATGAATCAATCGCACGGCAATGTGCTGTTGTTAGCAGTTTAAAAAAAGTGTGTGCGGCAACGTTGTGCTTAGCCCATGCGGTACGGCAACAGCATTGAGGCTATGGCATGTTTCTGCTTCACCGGTTTCCACTCGATCGAGGCCTTCGTCGGCAATAATCTGTGAATTTAACTCAAAACAATTTCTCGCCTGCAAGCTGCAGCCGCGTGTTTCCGGGACATTTTATTCACGGCGAATGAACCCCGCAGAATCGTTGCCCACGGTACACCTTGAATTCGCTCGACATTAAAGTTGCCTTATCTTCCCGGTTCTATCAATGCATCTGTAATCGGCGCATCTCCCGCTTTTTTGGGAGACGTTTTACGCTAGGTGGTAATTACGAAACGACGAGTACTACGGAACCTCACTGGACCGCCGTAAACCAGATGGTTCATAACTTGAACTTATAAATTTCTATTTCCCAATAACTTTTCCTCTTTCGCTAATTCTAAAAAAAAAAAAAAAGATTAGTCAAAGTGGTTAACATCGACGCGAAGATATCACCTCTAACTACCCAATCTCTTCAGACATCAGCGTAGTTAAGTAGTAGTAACTACTGCTAACTTCGTTTGTTTTTAACAATCACACAGCAGCACCAGTCGGGACACTGACATAGCAATGAAATAGGCAATAAATTTCTTTATAACCTAGCGACAATAAATGAAAGGGTTAGGGAGGTTCGAAAATATTCGCACAGAGAGAGGTGAAGAGCGCGCTCGAAGCTGCTACATGCGTGCTGTTTTGTCACTGTGCTGTTTTGACGCCGTGCTGTGTTGACGCCGTGCTGTGTTGGCACGTGCTCTCCTGTCGCTGTGCCGTTTTGACGCTGTGCTGTTTTGTCGCGTGCTATTTTGACGCCTGCTGTTTTGTCGCCGTGCTGTTTTGACGCTGTGCTGTTTTGACGCGTGCTGTTTTGACCGTGCTGTTTCGTCGCGTGCTGTTTTGTCGTGTGCTGTTCTGTCGCGTTCCCCGAGGACAGGCAGTTCCAAGGGCGGTGGACCAACGGAAGAGCCGGTGCCGGGACAGCTATCTCAACAGAAGACCTGAACCACCGGGCAGCGTTGCCTTCCCGCAGCATCCCTCGCAGAACTTGAGTATCGATAAAGTGTTTATTCATTATAGCGCTCCCTGCGTGACTTCCTTGGAGCGAGTAGAACTCGGCCTGATTGGGCGGTATTGATAGGCGACCCACATGCTTCAATATTCTTACTTCCGTGCGTTTCTCCCTTAGACATGCCGTGTATTGTCAGGTGTCATAGCAATGGCCGCCGGTGGCGACACCGACGGGCTCCCGATTCGCGATCCAGCCGACTACATTAGATATTAGTATGTGGCCGCATTCCCGTCCATATGCGCAGCTGGTCAAACACGATCCAGCAAATGGACATAGAGATCAATGTTTGGTACCGTCGGTTCCACGTCAGTGTGCCGAACGTAGAAACGGAAGTTGTGGGTGTCTTCTATAGGACAAGGGGTATAAAGAAAAACCCTTTTTCTGAAAGTGTGCGTCTGGACGTAACCTGAAGCGAAGTACAACTCTGACAGAGTTGAAGTACTGTGGAAGCTACGCTTGCATTGGCGACGCAGCACAGATTACTTGATGTTGAGAATAGCTTTGACACACATGGAGTACAGGGAATGCTAGGCTAGCCTTTACAATGTAAGATGAAGGAGTTGACGCAGAGTATAGCTTTTTTGTCTTATCGTCCGAGAACCTTTGTGGAAATATTAGCGAAAACGCTTTGATTTTCTTCTGTTTTATGTTATTACGTGCTTGGTTGCACTGTATAGCGAACATGACCTATTGAGCCCGAACAACGACGTATGCAACCCAAGACACCTCAAAGAGAGAGTCGAGCTAGTAGTGCGCAGCCGTAGGATTCCCAAACAAAGCGTACCAGGCACGTGACTTGTGACGCAGCTACAGAATCGTATTTGTGATGTAACTCCAGAAAGGTCGATGGATACCACTAGCTGTCCCCTGACGCGCGCGACGCGAGCTCGTCGAGTGGCGCTTTGCTCGATTTTTTTTCCCCGTCGTTCAGCCTGTTTCGATTACCCATACATATCAGCAATTAAACTAAGCACATCAAACATACGTTTAAAAAACACTCTGCTGTCTTTATTGGCATTCCAAGCTAACAAGAAAAAATATGTACACCGTTTTTAGGGCGTGTTAAGAATTCATAGCCCCAAAGATTCGTCGTACGAGAACAGAAATGACTTGCCTTTTCGCCAATTGTTTAAAGGAGTTCGTTCGGAATGCTTATTTTACGTGCCCGCCAAAAAGGAGAATTACAAGAGTATAAGTCTATAAATCAACGAACAAGCTTCAAAACGAAAATAGGCTAAAAACAAACAACTGACAAAGCTCTTCATGTTTACTAACGCAAGGTTTCAAAGATCAATATCAGTTACAAAACAGAATATTTCGGCAAGGGCACAACCGGAAGTAAGAAACGTTATGCACCTTAATAATAAGATGGTTCAACTTTAACGGCTATCATGACATCAAAAGCAACGTTGACAGTGGCAGGCGCGTTCTTCCCGAGACGGTTTCACTTTGAGCTCGTCGAAAAATGATTCAGCTCAAAAAGATTCACACAAATCCCCTTTCCGCAAGTTGTTTTATCTGAGGTCTTGAATTAATCCTGGAGTGCTTCGAGATCCACAGACCACTCTAAAAACTAACAACATGCATATCCATGCGAATATTCATCCTTCGTTAAACACCACAGACAGACGAAGGGAACTTACCGATCGGAATTTACCGTTCAGAAACAGACGAACAAACTATGAAAATTTAACCGGAACTGCCGTTCTACTTTGCAGCACAGTATACACACAAACATTTAAAGCTAAATTACATTTCACGAAGCATAAATTACTCGACCCTAGTTAAACTTGTAACCGAAACAGTGCCAGCGCCGCACGAAGACCGTGTGATAGCGCGCGAGCAGGAGCAGACGGCACAGATGACTCGGCGACGCCGGCAACTCCAGCGCCCAGCGCCAACGCCCCAGAGTCATTTGCGCAGCCGACGCAGCAGCCGACACGACAGCTCCAAACGCAGCCTTTCAGTGCACTGCGGGGAATAAGTGTATTCGCTCATGTAAAGATCCAGGCTGAATTGCTCGCCAGAGAGAAACTCGGCGCTGTTGGTCTCTGGTAGTATTTGTTTGAACCGCCAAGCTTCATTCACCTTGTCAAGTGGCGCGCCACGGAGAAGCACAGGGCGCCTGCAAACCCCAGACTGGGCGCGGTCGCAGACCAGACAAAAGGCTCGTAACACCAACTGATTGTAAACTAAACTTTAAATAAATATATCCTTCCATTATCTCAAATTAAGCGATACACCTCAAAGGCGACGACAATAGGATGCACGCAAAGACGGGTAAGACAACTTACTTGACATCAGAACAAAGTAGACAGGGGTAACGTCAGTGACCGCCCCATGCGTCAAACCTAAAGACTGCCTCGCATCGGAAAAATTAAAGAGTTCGATCAGAACTAGGATACATGGTCTTCGTAGATCGAAAAGATCGAAGTGATCGTCGCCGCGAACGACATTGTGGAATCCAAAGTGAGCCGATGTTCTTGTCTCTATGGTCGGGCGAGAAATGTCAAGGACCAATACGGAACTGGCGGCACCTGCGAAACAAGCGCCAAGATATGCGAACAGATCGTTCAACTAGTGCGAGAACTACATCGACACGACGCTCAAGGAAGTGGTCTAAGGCTACAAATTTATCACCGGAAGCAGCTGGCGCCCGAAGCCATCGCAGACTACATAGCGGCGCTTCCACAACTTTGAACGCAATGCAACTTCGGTGTTTCCCTAAACGACCGACCTTGAGACAAGCCTATTGATCGGCATTAATTACAAATATATTCATCAAAGCTTCTGGCACAACCAATGTTGACTTCTCAAGGGGCAGCAGTGTACTCTTTCCACTTCGATGGAGGAGCCATGGAAAGTGCGAAGGAAATAAGGAGCGAGACCGAGAGCCAACAAGATGTCAATCGTTTGTCGCACGGATAGAAATACAATAATACATCAGTTTCGGAAAAGGAAAGCGAAAGAAAAGTAAGATCTCGCACCAAAAGGACCTCTAATCATCGTTGCGGCAAAAGCAATGACGACCCTGAAAACTGCTTTGCACTGAAAACTGCTGCAATAAATGGGTCGGGTGAACCATTTTTAGGCACATCTGAACGTCATTGAACTGGACATCCTATTCACCATAAAATACGAGAGAGAAGGAGTTTGGCCGTTCCTCGATGCTGTAGTGAAAAGGCAAGGAGGCAAGCCGAGATTCACGGTCCACAGGAAACCAACACATACCGAACGCTGCCTTGATTTTGACTCAAACCACCCAGTCAGTCAGTCACAAGGCGTCAGTGGTCTCCCACTTCTTGTCTACAGCAATGAGCACCTGATCGTCAGAAAATAATATAAGAAAAGAAAAATACAATCCTCCTTGCTGACCTCCAAAGAAACGCCGCACTCAGGAATTTCTTCAACCGTTGCCTGTCGACCGGCTGCACGCGCAGTAACCATAGATGACCGGGTGGCACTCAGCCCCGCCCCATTGCGCGCATCAGCGTCCCCAGAAAAAGATGCAGCGAGGCACTGAGCGTGTGCTCCGAAAATAAGGCATTCAAGTGCGCACAAGCCAGTGTTAACATTAGGACGGCTCCTGCTGAAGCCAAAGTATCACCTCCCAATTTAAAAAGCACAAGGCGTAGTCATAAGATACCGTGTGCAGAGTGCCTCGCCGCCAACATCGGCGAAACTAAATATTTTTCCGAACGCGTGCGCAGCACCAGAACGATGTGCACAATTTCGATCGCGGAGCGTAACGCCGTCGCCGAACATTGCGAGGTACTTGATGATCGCATCGACTTTGCGAACGTGCACGTGATTGACGGGAAGCCACATATCCGAAAACGTCTGTACTTGGAGTCGTGCTATATTCAGAAAGCACCGAGGAACATTAATGGGTCCCTCGGGGTGGTACCATCTATTCACATCCACGGTCTGCGTTACGTTAACAAAAGATCAACTCGGTAGAAGAGGAAGAAGTGGACGAAGCTATTGCTGCGCTCATTCATTTATACTCCGGCCACAATGGGCAACACGAATGCCGTGCCAACGAATGACATTTGAGCGGAAGGCCAATCAGCGCGGGACACTCCGTGCGTAGCGCATTCCACGCACGACAGATTGCGAGTGATGCAGCGATCACACAAATGTTATTCGTTGCAAATGGCATTCGAGTTGCCCGCGTGGCACGGGTGTTAGTCACCCCTGAAGAAGGAGTCAAGTCAATCCCGGAACGTTAGGAACTGATTTCTGAGCTTTGGGTTTGAGATAAACCAGACAGATTTCTGTCGAAGATGTTTACTTTCGAGTCCAGATAACTCTGTGACGGCTCTCAACACTCGGCCATGGAGACAGATATCGAATACATCTTGCAGTACGCCTTAGCATTACACAGTATCTTATTCTTTCTCTAAATCAAAGAAGATGAGAAGACAGTGTAGTCTGTTGACAAACGCCTCACGTACGAAAGTCTCACAGAAGTGGACGAGATGATCGATCTGTGTACCGTGCTGAACGAAAGCCATCACATTGAACTTACCGAGGCACTGGTGTGCGTCCCAGCAGTACATTAGAGCCTCATGTTAATCACCCTTTTCTAATGTCTTGGAAAGGCAGCCAGTTAGGGCTATAAATAAGGATGAATTTAATTGCAAAGGTGCAAACGAGCTGGACAAGAGAATTGGTCCGAAGCTGTGTGCTGCAGACAACGTGATCGTTGCCGGGCTTCAACACTGGCACAACAGCAGCAATGTTCCAATATGATGGAAAGTGGCCCTCGAGCCAAACCCAACTAAAAAGGTACAAAATTATTTCTATATCGGTAGACGAATATTTCGAGCATTTCATATTGAATATCATCTGGGTAAGGGAAGTTTGTTTGGAACAAAAAAATGGCATTTGAACTTGCGTAATGTAAATAGGGTATAACAGGGTTCGCGCATTCCACCTGATGTGATAACAGCTTTTCTTTTTGCATTTATCTTCTGTCGCTGAAACGTCGGAGTGTATTGTTGTTTACAGGAGACATACCCCGGAAGTGCTCACCAAGGATGTTCGCCTGTTCAGTCAAGACTTGAACGACACACTCCTTTTCGACTCACGTGTGGGACAGTGAATGCCTGGCAAGAGCCGTATATTTTATGTACGCGATTCCCAGACTTCCTTCGGTAGATACAGGGCTGTTAATTGAGGAAGCGTGCCCTCTAAAACGTTTTACCTTCTGCTTTTCGCCTTCGGGGCCACCTCGCCTGGGCCCTCTTTCTTTTATATTCAATAGAATTGTGTATTGTAGCGTAGCGCCTAAATGTACTTTGTATTCTAGATATTGTTCTTTTTCACTCCGACGGCAATCTTTGGTTCAAGAGGGCTTAGATAATCTTGTGTATATAAGGTCTCAAAGTATGTATCAGGAGTATGCCCAGCTTTTGATACAGACGGGACGAAAGTATGACTCGAGTAGTAGGCAGTGCCATGGATGGATCATTGGTATATCAGTTAATATTAATCAATCCGACCGCTGCTATATATAACAGCAGAGCTGTATGGTTTCCTACTGGCAGCTGACTACATAATTAAAAAAGCTTCCTCATGCTGTAATTTACACCGGCTTTTTAAGTTGTCTAAAGGCAGTCACATCAATGAACTGTAAGAAACATACAGGGGTTCTAGTTCAAAGAACAAGATTATCTTGGCTGTAAAGAAAAATCTTGACATAAACCAATACTGGATTCCAAGCCACGTTGGCGTTCCTGGAAATGTGGCGGCTGATTGCATAAACAGCTCTGCTAATAATAAAGAAATCGATACACACCAAATACCATACAGAGATTACCACAGCTCTTTGAAACGTTGCATCCAAGTACAGTGGAAGCAGCAGTGGAACAATAAACCGGCAATAAACTACAAGCAATCAAATCTTTTCTAGGCCAGAGGG
>JAZHYW010015240.1:0-22812 GCA_037355805.1 Ixodes ricinus
GGTTATCGCTACTCACTCTCACGCAAAGGGCCGAGGTTCGATGCCTAGGAGCAGACGCGCCTTTTTGTTGTTTCTGTAAATGTCGCGTTCTGCTTTAATCGAGAATCCGGTAGCTTATTCGAGGTCTTGTTTGTTTGTTTGGTTAAATTACGGTTATTGATGAGATGAGGGTTTTCCTGTCTTGGTGGGGTGGCCTGAGACAGGAAAGGGTGGTTCGGGTTAAAAAATCAATGTAATGATGTGAAAAAATTAAATGTGATGATGGGTCCCCGTTTTCCTGATGTAGCTTATCAGGTAATCGAAGACTGCTTTCCTGTGCTGTGGTGTTCTCTGAGGTCGGAACCACTCCTCCAGCGTCGCCGGTTTTTCCTCTTCCCGAAGAGACTGGATCGCTTTCTTCCACCGCCGCCTTAGGCCTGCACAGTCCCAGAGGAGGTGGCGTGGTGTGGCTGTGTTGTTCCCGGTGCAGGCCTTGTATCAGGAGCCCTCGAGGTCGACGAGCCCGAAGCTCACTTGTTTGGCCGGTGTAAATGCTGTTCCGGTCCTAATCTGTCGGACTCGGACAGCTTCCCATCTGGAATAGCTTGGTGGTATGTCTTCTTCCTGTGGCGGTAGCAACCCTCTGAGGTAGGCCTTCCTCGCCTGCCTGGCAACTTCAGCCTGTTCCTCGGGGTCTACCGTGTTATTCGTTTCAAAATAAGAGGTCGGGTCAGTAGCGGAGCTGTGAAATATTTGTTCCGCTGCTGTACTGTGTGCCCTCTCATTCCTGGGAATTTCGCTATGCCCGGGAAGCCCTGTGATGTGCAGGTCGGTGCCCCATATGCGAAGCTCTTTCGCCACTTCCTTGAACTTTTTTATTGTTCGGCCCCTCGGTCTGCTGCTGCGTGTTGCGCTAATCGCTGCTTGCGAGTCTGTAAAAACGCTGGCGTGCGGTGCAGTCGCGCCCTTTACTGCGATGTCCTCGGCGGCCGCCAATATCGCCCTCCATTCGGCCTCTCTCACCGTCGTGCCCGACGGTAGTGATTCGGTTTGTGTCCTGCTTCTTTTTGCGTCGCTCCACACCGATGTCACTTTGTCGCCGTTCTTTTCGGCGTCGGCATACCCTTCTTCCTCGCTTAGCGCATGTGCTTCGCACCATGCCGCGTGCATCGTCGCTGCTCTAGCTTTCTGCCCTCGGTTGAGAGCTTGAAGTAGAGGTCGATGATCCGTTATCATCTCGTCCCACCACGGAGGTAGCGCCTCTTTCAGTGGCGTCTTGTTCCTTGTCTCATAACCCAGGTCTTGCAAGAATCTACGTCAATGTTTAGTACGTTCAAGCCTCTGAAACTGTGCAATTGCTTGGGTTTCGGCTCTGTCTTTTATGTTGTTCATTTGTGCTTCCTTTTCTAGCATTTCGAGCGGCGTGTACTTGGGACAGCCCATGACTACTCAACTGGATTGGTTCTTAAGTCTCTCGAGTTACTTCCATTGCGTCTGGTTGATGTTCAGCCAATTGCAACAGTACAGTGCTCGTGACGTGAGAAGGGCTTCCGTGAGGATACGCAGAGACTTCTCATCCGCTCCCAAGGACTTAGTTGTTGTTTTCTTTATGAGCTTGGGACACTGAGCCCACGCCGTTTACATCTCCGAGATCCATCTCGTGCTTCTTGCCGTCTGCTCGAAAGTAACTTCAAGGATTCTGATATGACTGCTTGCCGATTTATTGCCCATTGAGTTCTAGCCGTACTGAGCCTGCTATTCCTTTCCTGTGGTCCTTAGGGCGAGTGACCATCATATATTGCGTTTTCTCTGATGATGGTTCCATACCCACCTCTGCCGCGTAGGAGGCTACTTCATCTATGCCACGCTGCATCGTGCTCTCCTGTTCCCCCAGGGATCCCCGTCGGGTCAGAGTGTCACATTATCCACATAGATGGTGAATTCCAGCTTCTCGATGACTCGAAGCCGAGCTGGGAGACCCGCCATTACCATATTGAAAAGGGTTGGCGACAGAACTGCCCCTTGAGGCACTCCCTTTTATTCGGCGTTTCTGGGCCCATGGTGCCTCCGATATTCACCTGGAACCTCCTGTCGCGAAGGAAGTCTTGTATAAAGTTCAGAGTTCTTCCACGGATGCCGCTTGCTTTTGCCTCCTGGACGACTGCCCAGTGCGGTACTGAATCAAACGCCTTGCGTATGCCCAGGGCGACCACGATCCGTGGGTCTTGTTTGCCCTTGTCGGCCAGCACCTCCTCATAAAGCAACCTGAGGCTATATTGTGTCCCCATTGCTTCGCGGAAGCCCATTTGCCGGGGATCGAGGCATTCGTGTTTTTCCAAGTACCATTGTAGCCTCCTGAGCGCAATTTTTTCCATCGTCTTGCAGATATTGAATTTTAGAGATAAAGGTCTCATATTTTCAATTCGATCAAGCAGTTTGCCGGGCTTGGGTATCGGGGTGATTCAGGAGAATTTCCAGGCTCTCGGTAGCCTACCCTCTTCCCTACTGTGATGTATTTGTCGAGAAGTTTCTGCTTCGATTCTTCCGGTAGGTTTCTGAGAGCTTGGTACGTTTCCCCGTCCGGACCAGGAGCACTACCGGCCTTCGTCGTGTAGATTGCCTCGATTAGTTTTCCCATATTTAGTGGGTCTTCCATTCCTTCCTCTTGTGGTGTACAGGTGTTCATTTTCACCGGTCTCTGGTTTGCGTTATCTCCCTCTTGGGGAAAGAACAATTCTCCGGCCATGATTGCCATCTCTGCCTCGCGGATATTGAGCATGAAGGCCAGGTTCTCCGCAGCGTTTCTTGGCTTGCGCTTCGCTCCGTTCAGTCCCTTGTAAGTTCTTCAAGCTCTTTTCAGCCGGTTTCTTGCGTTAAAGAACCCACAATGGGTTCTCCACCTCTCGCGCCCGACCTGTGTAGAGTATCGCTTCGCTTTTGCTGCGGCTCATTTGAGCTTGATTTTTAGATGCAGCGTCCTGTTTTATTTGTACCACTGCAGTGCTTGTAGACGGCTGGCCCAGAGGTTTAGCAGGTGATTGTCTGGTGTAGGGGCTGCTGGCTTTGCTAGAACTTGCGTCTTCTCGGCGCTCACAGTCGTCCGAATGCACTCCTCGATGTCTCGGCTGTCTTCTGTCTCAAGCAGTTCCCTAAAACGATCCTACTTGACTACTGGTCATTGTTCTTTCCCACTAGTGCTTTGTCCCCTGTGAATCTTCACTTCTACAGGAAAGTGGTCACTATCAAGGCTGTCTCTCCCCATTGACCAGCCGAGCACTAGGCTTGCAGTGGCCCAGGAGAGGTCCGGGTGGAGTCCTTTTGTCTACTGTGCATTCCAATCCTTGTCTTGGCTCCCGACTTGTTGCAAAGTGTAAGGCTCGCAGTTTCAATTGCTTGTGTAATTTTCCGGCCATTTCTCGTTCTGTTGGAGTACCCCAATCTTTGTTTCGAGCGTTGAAGTCCCCGGCTATGACAATCGGGTCCCCTTCGGCTAGACCGACATGTTCGCCTATCCACGCTGTTGCTTCCTTGTCATCTTCCGTTGCCGTTCCTGGTCTTATATAGACGGAGGCTACAGTCATCCTCTTCTTTTTGTGACTGAGCATGATGGCTTCCGCTTTTCTGTTGCCAGTGCAAAGTCCCGTAGTATCGAGCTGGGCATGTGGTATGTGCCGCAGGACTGCTACTGCTGCCCAGTCTTTCTTCTTCTCTGGGTTCCTTTCGCTCAATTTTGGGGTTGTGACTATGGTCGGGTCCGTGTAGATGTTATAGGTGGGGAACGTAAGGTGGGGGTTCGTGTTTCTTGAAGGAGGAGTACGTCCGGTGGCGCCTGTCTCTCGAATCTCAACCTCAGCTCTGCACATTTGGTCGAAAACGCGCAACAATTTCATTGGACAATCCGGGTCTTTTTCTTGGTGGCCTGTCCTGTACTGTTATGGGGGTTACTTCCCATGTCGCAGCAATGCCAGCTCTTTCTTGATTTCCCGATAGCCTCGAAAATCATCTTGAAGCCGATGCGCACGTCGTTCTTGAGCTTATTTATCTCTTTTTCGGCGACAAAGTCTGACGCTTGCTGGCTTGGCTGTTGTCGTTGGATAGATTTCGCCCATTCCGGTATCTATGCGGGGAGCTCGTCTTGGTCGTTTTTCCCTGATGCCTTGGGTCGCTCCGTGGGTGTCTTGGCGGGTGCAGCGTAACTTTTATCAGGTTGCGTTGGAGGTTTGGGTGTCTTCTTTTTGTCTTAAATTCTTCTTATTGGGTAATCATTACTGGTGGCCGGATGTGGGCCGTGGCAGTTACGACATTAAGTTCCCGGTCGCACTCGTCCATTCCTTCATCGTACACGTTCCCGCACTGACCGCAGCTTTGTTTTTCAAAGGGCAGACATCCGCCTTATGCCCGAGCTCGTGGCAGCCAAAGAACACTATCAAGCGCTGACGATATTCTCTCATGCTCAAGATTGCTTGGCAGAAAACGACCTTCTTGGGCAGTTTGTTACCTTCGAAGGTAAATACCCCCGCACTTGTGCCTTTACCCATAAGTCGGGCGGCGATAATCCTCGCCTTGTCGCATGTCATCTCTGCGAGCAGCGGCTCTGGTGTCTCTTCGCTGCTGTTTCCCGGGGGTATATGACACCGGGATCTGGTTCTTCTCCATTGCTCTGTAGGGTCAAACTGTATACCGCTTGCCGTTCTTCTGATAGAACATAGAACATACATAGAACATAGCTTTATTGATATAACAATCATTTTTCAAAATACAATAGCGAGCCGGAATAAGCCTTAAGGGCTTGTGTACCTGGCTCGGCAGGTGACGAAATCATATAGATTAGATAATGTAGAAGATTAATTTAAACGCAATTTACAATCTATAGCACACTCGTTCTCTGAAACCTAGTGCGTCTTAACACAAACCGAAAAGATACACACACCAAAAAAAACACCTTGGACACACTGCAACCACAATGTTAAAAAAGGGGAACAGAAAAAGAACGGGGAAAAAAAGAAACATTGCACTTTAATATTTGACTTTATTCCTCTAAGTTTCGTAACGCATTCCTAAGCTTTTTCTCGACGTTATAAGCAGCATTGATTCTGGTAGGCGGTTAAATACATGCGGTACATAATACTCTCTCACACGTTCACCATAGCGAGTTCGAATACGTGGTACCTCAAAACGAAAAGATGGCCTCATTGGCCGCTGTTGAATATAAGGGACTTTGAAATTAGAGCTTGAGGAATGACGCAGCACGACGGTTTCCCTAAAAAGCCCCTCAAAAGACGACATGTGAAGTTCCTGAAATATCTCTGCACTTGAAACGTCTGGCATGTCAAAAGCGACACTTTTAAAAATACTTTTCAATAACGAATTAACTCTTGCGCACCAGAACAACGAACATCCCATAAAAAGTGTTATGCCGTACCGTAAATAACTATATCCCAAAGCCTGTGCCATCATTTTTCTAACAGAGAAAGGCAGAAACATTTTAACATTGTATAGTAAGCCCGAAATACTTCTTAACTTTTTGCACAAATACGTCAGGTGTGTACACCAAGATAAATCACTATCGAAGTATATTCCGAGGTATTTTACAGATTTGACGCATTCAATAATTTCGCAATCACAAGATCTGCAGCTGGAAGTATGTAGCGCTACAGGAAGTGGGAGTTGAACCCGTTTAAGTGGATTTTTAAAACAAACCAGTTTTGTCTTTGACGCATTCACCTTAATCAGGTTCGAAGTAAACCAATCCATTGTACAAGTAATATCATTTTCAAGATGTTGATTGGCGATAAGGTAATCTGCATGACATGACACTATCACCGTGTCGTCCGCGTACTGAAATACTTTACATTGTGAAACAGCACTCGGGAGATCATTTATATATAAATTAAAAATTAAAGGAGAGCACTGATCCTTGCGGTACTCCAGCCGTTAAAAAGTCCTACTACTCTTTTGATTTTTAAAAACCACAACCTGGGAACGTCCTGAAATGTAATCTTTAAGGAGTGAAAAAAACAGACCTCGGAAACCCAGCTTGTATAGCTTGGAGCAAAGAATTTTGTGATTTATGCTTTCGAAAGCTATCGACACATCCAAGAACACAGCACATGAAAACATATTATTATCAAAACTTGTATGTAAGCAATCTCCAAAACTATCTAAAAGCGCTTGGGTTCCTCGTTCTGCAACAAACCCATACTGATGATCAGACAATAAGGCAAACCTTTCTACGAAACCAGTCATAGCCGTCAAAAAGTGTTTCTCTAGTAAATTCGCCAGGCACGATAAAACTGAAATAGGACGATAGTTGGTAAAATCATCCGCTGCCCCTCCCTTGTAAAGTGGCTTAACAATAGCATTTTTATTCCCGTCGGCCAAATTCCGGTCTCGATTATATCATTCAATATTCCTCAGAGTACATATTTAAGGTGTTCATAATTTCTACGCAGATCCCGTATATGCACTTTACTGAAGCCTGGCGACTTAGTTGGTTTAAAAAAAAATAATAATCTCGGAGCTCACTTTCAGTGAGGCAAGGCAAAAAGGCTGAAGCTAGATTGTAATTTTGCAACGTGTCTGTTCCGACGTTATTACTATCTTGAGCTGCAACGGAAGTACGAGCAAAAAAAGTGCTGAAGTTCTCAATTGTCTTTTTGCGTCACAGGCGCGAAAGACTTGTCTATCATCTCATCGATTGAACGTATTTTTGCCGCCACGAAGATGATTAGCTATCTCCCAGGTTTTTGCCGTGTCAAAGCGATTTTTTTCAAACTCTCCTTTGAAGTACCTGCGCTTCGAAGAACGAACCAGTGCGCACGCTTTGTTCCTTGCTATTTTAAACTCTTCCTTTAGCGCTGAATTGCTTGGGGACCGTTTGCAGCGTTTCCAAAGAAAATCCTTGTAACGTATAGCCACTAAAATGTCTGACGTAATCCATTCCTCATCTGGCTTACGTCTTTAAATTATTACTTTCTTTTTGCAGGTCGATGTAAAAATTAGAAAACAGACCAACAAACGTATCGTACAACATTGATGGCTCAACCGAAGTTAAAAGGTTATTCCAGTCGTGGTTGTTAATTTTGCTATCTAACTGCGCTTGATCAGTTAGGGTTATTTCTTTATTGTTGTTGTGGCACTCCTTACTGTTTTTTGAGATTATCTGGCACGCTATAAAATAATGGTCCGCCATCATCTCTGTTATCACTGCAGCATTTACGGTACCCTCAAAAATACGGAGGTTTATGTGATCGATACACGAGGATACTAATGTTTGACCTAAGAGTTCTTCCCGAGTGGGTTCCTGTATCACATTTCCGATGCCGTAAGTTGCCATTAAGTTAAGGTAATCGCAGACCACATGGCGCGAAGGATTCATTGTATTTAAATTGAAGTCTCCCACTAAGTACAGCTGACTTGTCGGGGTAATCACGGATAGCATTTTATCTAGTTCGGTGATAAACAAGTTCGCGTTGTTGGAAGGGGGGCGATAGATTGCCACCAAGTGAATCGAAAAATCCTGGCGTCTAATTTGTAGGCTTATGGACTCGGAGTGCGATACGGTTGTTGCAGACTGGTCGGCATCGCAGATGTCTTTGATAAAAACACAAATTCCTCCCCCTCTGCCCAACGTTCTTGTAAATGTAAACCGTTTATAACCGTTAATTGAAAATAGAGTTATTGCATCCTCTTTAGAATTATCTTCAGTCAAAACGAAAGCATCGATGACAGCCTCCAATTCTTTAACTATAAGCATAAACTGGTCCGAGTACTTTCTAATGCTTCTTATGTTAACGTGAAACACGCTAAACGAAAACTCGGAGGACGCTTCAAAATTTCTTTTCAGTAACGCACTGTTTGAAAACTCAAAAAAATTCATGTAAAGACATACAGTATTTTGTCCGAATCCACCACAGGGTCAACACGCAACAGTGGCGATCGAGACTTCTTTCTTCACAAAAATCTTCCCGTTCTTTATCCACGTGACTTTCTAATGCTTTTCCCTTGTTCTTTCTCTGACCATCCAAAACAGTTGCCTGTTTTGCTTCGTAAGGTTCTCGTTGAAGTAGAGCTTTTGGGCCTCAGCCACTTGGGCAAGACCCCGCAACTTTCCACGCGCGCCGAGCCAGCGATCCCTTGTCTCCGTTGAGTTGAACTTGATTAACACTACTGGGGTAAATCCCGGTTTGACGGGAAGGCGATGTACGGCAAGAATATCGGTAGTTCGAAAGTTAGATAATTCAAGATTAGCTGCCAAGTCGCTGACGGACTGTCTGAGATTTTCACCTGCTAAAAAAGGCATCCCGTGAATCTTCAAGTTAGCACGGCGACTGTATTGTTCTCCACTATTGATCTCCTCTCGAAGAGATTGAATCGTCTCAATTTGGCAGGTTACAGTGGCTCGCAATTCACCGTGCTGCAATTCCAGCTCTGATTTTGTTTTCCCTTGCAGCTGCACCCTCTAGGACAGAGTTGTATTTCTGTGATATTTCATCGACTTTACTCTCTAGCTCTTGTATGTGGGCTTCTAGCCTCTCCACAGTGGGTTTTAGGGTCAATAACTCGTCCACTTTAGCGAGAAGCGTCAGGAGAGTGTCAACACTTGATTTCAAACCCAACAGAACATCCGGTTTTAGTCCAAATGCCTGCAGTTGGGCCGATACTGTTGGAGCGTTTCCCTGCGACGCGTTCTGCGAAGAAGTCGCTCCACTTTGAGTTGCGCTTCTATTTTCCTGTGTGCGACAAGTTTTGCACTGCCATTTTTCACGTTTCGCTGGTCCCATGGCTGCATAGGAACTTTCTGCAATTCCAGCACATGACTGGCCGAAATGATAACCGTTTTTGCAAACTGAGCATGATATGGACTTCTGTTCGCTAGTGATTGCTTGGAGACAAGCCAAACAGTCAGTCGCAGTAGACATGGCACATCACAGCAAATACCACAACAGCATACAAACACTTCAGTCGGTGGCAGAAAAAAAGAAAAAGAAACTAACTCTTTAACAAGTTTTCAAAAGCGCTCTCACCTGGTGAAGAAAACGAGCGAGTAGGTAAGATTGTTCACAGCGCTTCGCCAACGACTGCGACGATGGCTGCGATGCTGCTGGCTTTTATGGTCTTGGATGGGGCGATGAGCATGCGCTGTGGCAACCACTTGCGTTCCGTTGACCCGGGGGGCGTGAAAAGAACCAGATGACGACTGTGTATTTATGCTGATTCAACGTTGTCACGGATGATCCTGGTATCCGAGCAATTCGGCAACGTCCCCGTGCAGAACTCTGGTGAAGAAAACGAGCGAGTAGGTAAGATTGTTCACAGCGCTTCGCCACCGACTGCCTTAAGCAGTAGAAGCTTCTCTGCCGTGACTTCTTCTTGCATAATGAGCGTAATAGTGTTGGTCTTTGGATGATACTGGATTTTGAAATCTTCTTGGCTTTCGATTCCTGCCCTTTCCGCGGCTTGCCTGATGTCCCTGGTTCTGAATCCATTTACTGCTTCCCTACATAGCGGCTTAAGGACCTTGGTAGAGTAAAACTACCGTTGTAGTTTTACACTCTGGCCTCTCATCGATGGACACAGCAGAGGCTTTCTTCTCTGGTTCCTCTATTGACGTCAGCGAGCGTTTACTGCGGCGCCTGTTCCGGACTGGTGTCCAGGAGTTGTGTCTCCACATTTTCCACCAAAGGGAGGGCTCCTGTACCTGTAGGTTTAGCATTCTGGCTCTTTAACGGGGTTTTTATCAATTGCGCTGCTTATGCTAGCGTGGGATATTCTTGTTCAATGCTTGAGCTCACCTTTTCAGCTGCGGCTGGTTGCGCGCGTCGTCCTTGCTGTGCGGTAGCGACGTAGGTCAGGAAGCTTACAAAGAGCCTTCCGATATCTTCCTCGCAACTCCAATTTCGTCCAATTTGCCGATGGTGTTCTGGTCAAACAAATTTTGAAGGCCTTCCGCTGATGAGCCGGCCGTGGTCGCGGTTGACCCTGTAGCGGCAGCCTGCGTTTCCGTGCCTCGTATACCAGATGTTAGGTTCAGCGAGGTGTCCATAGTCTCGGGTTTATATTCACCAAACTGGTTACTTCAGGATCCAAAATCAGCGGTCGTATGGTGACGGAGGGTTCCCCTTGATCCATGGGGCCCTTTTCCGGGGCGCAAGTGCCCTTTCAACTCGGCGTTATACATAGATGTCGGCGGACTCAGGAAACACACAAGCGCTTCGTTGTCGTCCGGTCGGAGACGAGAGGGATGCCAAGCGGGGACGAGGCGGCTGGGCCCGCCGCCGCCGCTCCGCTGCGGTGCACCGAAGTTCTGGTTAGGGTTAGCGGGCGGCCCGACCCCGGATGGGTAACCGGCTTGTAGAAGCCAGGCGGTGATCCAATCTTCAAAAAAATGACCGCATCTCCACGTGATGATTGATGTTGACTGGGGCGAAGCTCTGGTGGTGCTGATGATACGGATTTTATTGTTGATAGGTAGTGCTGATGGTGCTGATTTTTTTAATACTCATAGGTAGTGCTGAGTTCCGGGTTGCGTTTCGACTTCATTATTACTGCCTTATGGTCGGTGAAATGCAGAGCCAGTGGTTCTTCCAGCGGATCAGCTTGGATCCGCTAGAAGCCGTGGAAACGCATCTTCACCGCTTAATTCAACGGTCCATGTCAGAAAGAGAATGTGTGGTACGAAACGTGGTTATGTACGCATTTGAGCATTGGACCAGGCGCCCTCTCGTCTATAAACGTTGAGCCAATGCATACAAAGTTTAACGCGATTATATACGCATTTGACCGCAGCGCCCTCTCCTGTATAGACGTTGAGCGGCTACATGCAACGTTTCATCCATGACATAACCAGCTCTTGAGTTACTACCACATCTCAGAGTCCCCTACTTGTCCCGCAGTCGTGGCCGAGTTTTTAAGGCGATGGACTAGAAATTCATTGGGGTCTACCCGCACAGGTTCGAATCCTGTCGACTGCGAAAACATTTTTTTTTCTTTTTTAAGAAGAGAGATGGGATGGCAATTGATATGAGCACGAACGCCGGACGGACGGACGGACGGACAAGGCTTTGCCCTAAGGACCTTCGCCCCTACAAAACGATGTTCGTTGGTAGTGAAGACCTTTAGACACCCAATGTGATTGTTATTTCCAGGATAATCGTGAACTTTACGCGACAGAGCGTGGAAAAAGACAGAGCTCATACGGAGCGCATCCGTTCAGTGAACGCACCAGTGGCGCCCTTCTATTCGAGGACCGAGTGTTCTACACGACGAACCTTCTACGCCAATTGTTAAAGAAGCTCATGCGTGTACAAAGGGCTCTGCATGGCGAGCCGGAGTCACGCTTTCGCCTGCGATCAATCCTGCCGTTAAGCCGTCATCAACTACTATTACGTCTGCTATTTGACATTCATATTTGTTTTGGCACAAGTTTGCCGCATTAATGATTTTGTTTCTGAAGTTATTGGCCGCCTCAACATTTGTCATTCGTGAAAATATTTCTGTGTGTGTTTTATTATAGCTGAAACACTCACAAACAAATGAAATCCTAGTGACTTGTGCTTTTGACGCTGCCTAATTGGTTCCATTACGTCAAGGCAGCAGCTGCACTCTCAGAAAATGGGTGTCGTCTTACACCCTTTCGTCCCAAATAATGTACCCCAAAACTTGTGTTTGACGTACAGCGCACTGCCGCCGAACAGAGAGCCCCAACTTTTACGATGGGCTTGATAACGTTGCGATATAAATTATTAAGCAGATAAGGTACGTATCAAAGTCTACAAGAAGGAAAAAAAAGCACTGAGGTTTTGCAGAAGGGCCAAGAAAAGCCGGTTATTTTTTTGTAGTAGTAATACGTACATTAGCTATTTTATTTAGTTGTACCACTCAGCTATTAAACCGCTCGCGAATGTTGGTACCACTTTTTTTATCTCTATTTGCTGGATCGCGTTTGCCCGCTCCACAAAAGCGGCCACTGGTGGCCTTGTTTTTGGTTCAGCTACATTACCTCTAGGCAATGTGCAGCTGGTGCAGCCTTTATCATCCATGAATGGCACACAGCGTTGTGGCAGTGGTGGTGGCAGGCTGCCATAAAAATAGCCGTGGGTGATATTTCGTTCTTGATCGAAATTGTTCGACGAAACATATTGTTGAAACAAGGCGTGACCGGTAGCCCGATCTTTGAGTACCCGGTGAAAGTTTCACGAAATCGCAGCACCAGGGAAAAGCAGCACAGCACGCATCAAATGTCGCATCAAAACATGCATCGAAAGCAGATGCCGGTACGGAGTGTGCTTTCGATGCGAGCAGCGCTGCTTTCCCTCGGTGCTGCGCTTTCGTAAAACCTTCACCGGGTCCTCAAAGATAGGGCTACCCTTCACGCCGGGTTTCAAGAATCTGCTTTGTCGAACAACTTTAATCAATCACGAAATATCACCTACGGTACAGTGTACTAGACCTCCGGCTATTTTTATCGCAGCTTGCCGCCATAGCGCTGTCCGCCATATTAATATGATGTGCAGAGATAATATATCTCTACCAAAAAGATGGCCGACCGTGGCCACCACTGATCTCTATTGAAGTAGGCTGGATCGCGGGCCGTGGCCTCTGCAGCTGGGGCATGGTGTCGCCACCGGCGGCCATGGATTGACACCAGCCATTGCATGGGATTCTATGGGAAGGACGAGAAAAAGGGCCGTTTCCCCCGTTTCTAAGCTGTTCTCGGCACTGAAACTTTTTGGGTGCTTTTTGATAAGCCCGTCAAATAGCTTGCGTACAAACGGACAGCCCTCGCAGTTTTTATAAATAAATATTTTTGTGTTCGAGAGTGACTCCGCTGTAGTGCAGCTCAATGAGGTGAGTTTCCTAGAGTTACCGCGGACTCGGTGGCGGTTTCATTGAGATGGGTTTAACAGACGACAAGTTTGAAGGCTTTGCTACGTGAAATTCGCTCACTCCCGTAAAGCCGCTGTCGAGATGGAACTTCTTTGTCATTCATCAACTTCTGGGCTTCCCAGAGGACGGTCTCATTGACGACGAGTTTCTTTGTTTACTCGACTACGAGAGCAAGCTTACTAGCTCAGCCGTAGGTGCTCCGCTACATTTGAATTTTTAATCGACGTTCGAACGTTTGAGAAATACCGATTCGATCCTTAAAGGAGCGGTACAACGATATTCAATTGGAATGTTTTTCACTTTGCACGAGCTTACTGGCCCTAGTGGGACTCAAGGATACTCGCACGCGACGCCACTGGCCAAGAAACTCCTTTGTTGCGGTTCAATTTCAAGGACAAAAGCGATCATTTTCATTCAATCTCTCCTTTGCAAAATTTGATGACGTAACGTGGGGATCGCAGTACACCCCAATGACGATATTTGAATGCGGTTCATAGATTGCACCCGAGCATTGCGTGGGCGCTCGATTTGGGCTCGTGATAATTACTAGCTCGAGAAGCATTCGGGTAGTGGCCCGTGTCCAATCGCTGCAACGACGACAATAGCCGAGCCATAACAATGTCTGGAACTCAGCGCGTGTTCTGTGCTTTGCAAACCCCAGCGCGTGGCTATGATCAACATTGGCGGCATATAATAGGCTCCAGATCGCGTGGCCGCTTCTTCTGGCTGCGAGTTGAGGGGGTGAACGCTGCTGGTTTTTCTTTAATTTTTTCTGGGACTTCTATTGCGTGGGGTGAAAAACGAACGCGTGTTTCATAGGTCATTAACGTCAGGGATCCGTTCTAAGCGGTATTTGCGCAAAGTACAAAAATTGTTGCATCGCCCCTTTAAACACCCGACATAAGCATCGCAGGACACCATTAAATACTCACCTCCGAGCGCAGCGTAATGCTTGTGGGGGACAATGAGCAGCACTGCACGTAGAGGGACGGCGCCGGGAGAGAAGAAGAAGGGGAGAGGCGTGTGGTGTGTGCGCGAGGACAGGCAGTTCCAAGGGCGGTGGACCAACGGAAGAGCCGGTGCCGGGACAGCTATCTCAACAGAAGACCTGAACCACCGGGCAGCGTTGGCCTTCCGCAGCATCCCACGCAGAACTTGAGTATCGATAAAGTGTTTATTCATTATAGCGCTCCCTGCGTGACTTCCTCGGAGCGAGTAGAACTCGGCCTGATTGGGCGGTATTGATAGGCGACCCACATGCTTCAATATTCTTACTTCCGTGCGTTTCTCCCTTAGACGTGCGTGTATTGTCAGGTGTCAAGCAATGGCCGCCGGTGGCGACACCGACGGGCTCCCGATTCGCGATCCAGCCTACTACATTAGAGATTAGTTGTGGCCGCATTCCCGTCCATATGCGGAGCTGGTCAAACGCGATCCAGCAAATGGACATAGAGATCAATGTTTGGTACCGTCGGTTCCACGTCAGTGTGCCGAACGTAGAAACGGAAGTTGTGGGGTGTCTTCTATAGGACAAGGGTATAAGAAAAACCCTTTTTTCTGAAAGTGTGCGTCTGGACGTAACCTGAAGCGAAGTACAACTTTGACAGAGTTGAAGTACTGTGGAAGCTACGCTTGCATTGGTGACGTAGCACAGATTACTTGATGTTGAGAATAGCTTTGACACACATGGAGTACTGGGAATGCTAGGCTAGCCTTTACAATGTAACATGAAGGAGTTGACGCAGAGTATAGCTTTTTTGTCTTATCGTCCGAGAACCTTTGTGGAAATATTAGCGAAAACGCTTTGATTTTCTTCTGTTTTATGTTATTACGTGCTTGGTTGCACTGTATAGCGAACATGACCTATTGAGCCCGAACAACGACGTATGCAACCCAAGACACCTCAAAGAGAGAGTCGAGCTAGTAGTGCGCAGCCGTAGCCTTCCCAAGCAAAGCGTACCAGGCACGTGATTTGTGACGTAGCTACAGAATCGTATTTGTGATGTAACTCCAGAAAGGTCGATGGATACCACTAGCTGTCCCCTGACGCGCGCGACGCGAGCTCGTCGAGTGGCGCTTTGCTCGATTTTTTTCCCCGTCGTTTAGCCTGTTTCGATTACCCATACATATTAGCAATTAAACTAAGCACATCAAACATACGTTTAAAAAACACTCTGCTGTCTTTATTGGCATTCCAAGTACAAGAAAAATATGTACACCGTTTTAGGGCATGTTAAGAATTCATAGCCCCAAAGATTCGTCGTACGAGAACAGAAATGACTTGCCTTTTCGCCGATTGTTTAAAGGAGTTCGTTCGGAATGCTTATTTTACGTGCCCGCCAAAAAGGAGAATTACAAGAGTATAAATCTATAAATCAACGAACAAGCTTCAAAACGAAAATAGGCTAAAAACAAACAACTGACAAACTCTTCATGTTTACTAACGCAAGGTTTCAAAGATCAATATCAGTTACAAAACAGAATATTTCGGCAAGGGCACAACCGGAAGTAAGAAACGTTATGCACCTTAATAATACGATGGTTCAACTTTAACGGCTATCATGACATCAAAAGCAACGTTGACAGTGGCACGCGCGTTCTTCCCGAGACGGTTTCACTTTGAGCTCGTCGAAAAATGACCGGCTCAAAAGATTCACACAAATCCCCTTTCCGCAAGTTGTTTTATCTGAGTCTTGAATTAATCCTGGAGTGCTTCGAGATCCACTGACCACTCTAAAAACTAACAACATGCATATCCATGCGAATATTCATCCTTCGTTAAACACCACAGACAGACGAAGGGAACTTACCGATCGGAATTTACCGTTCAGAAACAGACGAACAAACTATGAAAATTTAACCGGAACTGCCGCTCTACTTTGCAGCGCAGTATACACACAAACATTTAAAAAGCTAAATTACATTTCACGAAGCATAAATTACTCGACCCTAGTTAAACTAGTAACCGAAACAGTGCCGGCGCCGCACGAAGACCGTGTGAAGCGCGCGAGCAGGAGCAGACGGCACAGATGACTCGGCGACGCCGGCAACTCCAGCGCTCCAGCGCCAACGCCCCAGAGTCATTTGCGCAGCCGACGCAGCAGCCGACACTACAGCTCCAAATGCAGCCTTTCAGTGCATTGCGGGGAATAAGTGTATTCGCTCATGTAAAGATCCAGGCTGAATTGCTCGCCAGGAGAGAAACTCGGCGCTGTTGGTCTCTGGTAGTATTTGTTTGAACCGCCAAGCTTCATTCACCTTGTCAAGCGGCGCGCCACGGAGAAGCACAGGGCGCCTGCAAACCCCAGACTGGGCGCGGTCGCAGACCAGACAAGAAGCTTCTCGTAACACCAACTGATTGTAAACTAAACTTTTAAATAAATATATCCTTCCATTATCTCAAATTAAGCGATACATCTCAAAGGCGACGACAATAGGATGCACGCAAAGACGGGTATAGACAGCTTATTGACATCAGAACAAAGTAGACAGGGGTAACGTCAGTGACGCCCCATCTCAAACCTAAAGACTGCCTCGCATCGGAAAAATTAAAGAGTTCGATCAGAACTAGGATACATGGTCTTCGTAGATCGAAAAGATCGAAGTGATCGTCGCTGCGAACGACATTCTGGAATCAAAGTGAGCCGATGTTCTTGTCTCTATGGTCGGGCGAGAAATGTAAGGACTAATACGGAACTTGGCGGCACCGGCGAAACAAAGCGCCAAGATGTGCGAACAGATCGTTCAACTAGTGCAGAACTACATCGACACGACGCTCAAGGAAACGGTCTAACGCTACAAATTTTATCACCGGAAGCAGCTGGCGCCCGAAGCCATCGCAGACTACATAGCGGCGCTCAAACAACTTTGAACGCAATGCAACTTCGGTGTTTCCCTAAACGACCGACCTCGAGACAAGCCTATTGACAGCATTAAGGACAAACATATTCTCAAAAAGCTTCTGGCACAACCGATGTTGACTTTCAAGGCAGCAATGTACCTTTCCACTTCGATGGAGGGAGCCATGGAAAGTGCGAAGGAAATAAGGAGCGAGACCGAGAGCCAACAAGATGTCAATCGTTTGTCGCACGGATAGAAATACAATAATACATCAGTTTCGGAAAAGGAAAGCGAAAGAAAAGTAAGATCTCGCACAAAAAGGACCTCTAATCATCGTTGCGGCAAAAGCAATGACGACCCTGAAAACTGCTTTGCACTGAAAACTGCTGCAATAAATGGGTCGGGTGAACCATTTCTTAGGCACATCTGAACGTCATTGAACTGGACATCCTATTCACCATAGAATACGAGAGAGAAGGAGTTTGGCTGTTCCTCGATGCTGTAGTGAAAAGGCAAGGAGGCAAGCTGAGATTCACGGTCCACAGGAAACCAACACATACCGAACGCTGCCTTGATTTTGACTCAAACCACCCAGTCAGTCAGTCACAAGGCGTCAGTGGTCTCCACTCTCTTGTCTACAGCAATGAGCATCTGATCGTCAGAAAATAATATAAGAAAAGAAAAACAGACCATCCTTGCTGACCTCCAAAGAAACGGCTGCACTAGGAATTTTCTTCAACGCGTTGCCTGTCGACTGTGCTGCACGCGCAGTAACCATAGATGACCGGGTGGCACTCAGCCCCGCCCCATTGCGCGCATCAGCGTCCCCTATGAAAAAGATGCAGCGAGGCACTGGAGCGTGTGCTCCGAAAATAAGGCATTCAAGTGCGCACAAGCCAGTGTTAACATTAGGACGGCTCCTGCTGAAGCCAAAGTATCACCTCCCAATTTAAAAAGCACAAGGCGTAGTCATAAGATACCGTGTGCAGAGTGCCTCGCCGCCAACATCGGCGAAACTAAATATTTTTCCGAACGCGTGCGCAGCACCAGAACGATGTGCACAATTTCGATCGCGGAGTGTAACGCCGTCGCCGAACATTGCGAGGTACTTGATGATCGCATCGACTTTGCGAACGTGCACGTGATTGACGGGAAGCCACATATCCGAAAACGTCTGTACTTGGAGTCGTGCTATATTCAGAAAGCACCGAGGAACATTAATGGGTCCCTCGGGGTGGTACCATCTATTCACATCCACGGTCTGCGTTACGTTAACAAAAGATCAACTCGGTAGAAGAGGAAGAAGTGGACGAAGCTATTGCTGTCTCATTTCATTTATACCCGTGCCACACGGGCAACACGAATGCCATTTACAACGAATGACATTTGAGCGGAAGGCCAATCAGCGCGCGACACTCCGGGCGTAGCGCATTCCACGCACGACAGATTGCGAGTGATTCGGCGATCACACAAATGTTATTCGTTGCAAATGGCATTCGAGTTGCCCGTGTGGCACGGGTGTTAGTCACCCCTGAAGAAGGAGTCAAGTCAATCCCGAAACGTTAGGAACTGATTTCTGAGCTTTGGGTTTGAGATAAACCAGACAGATTTCTGTCGAAGGTGTTTACTTTCGAGTCCAGATAACTCTGTTATGGCTCTCAACATTCGGCCATGGAGACAGATATCGAATACATCTTGCAGTACGCCTTAGCGTTAGACAGTATCTTATTCTTTCTCTAAATCAAAGAAGATGAGAAGACAGTGTCGTCTGTTGACAAACGCCTCACGTACGAAAGTCTCAAAGTGGACGAGATGATCGACAGTGTACCGTGCTGAACGAAAGCCACATTGGAACTTACCGAGGCACTGGTGTCGTTCTAGCAAAAACATGAGCCTCATGTTAATCACCCTTTCTAATGTCTTGGAAAGGCAGCCAGTTAGAGCTATAAATATGATGAATTTAATTGCAAAGGTGCAAACGAGCTGGACAAGAGAATTGGTCCGAAGCTGTATGCACAAGCGGGATCGTTGCCGGGCTTCAACACTGGCACAACAGCAGCAATGTTCCAATATGATGGAAAGTGGCCCTCGAGCCAAACCCAACTAAAAAGGTACAAAATTATTTCTATATCGGTAGACGAATATTTCGAGCATTTTATATTGAATATCATCTGGGTAAGGGGAAGTTTGTTTGGAACAAAAAAATGGCATTTGAACTTCGTATAATGTAAATAGGGTATAACAGGGTTCGCGCATTCCACCTGATGTGATAACAGCTTTTCTTTTTGCATTTATCTTCTGTCGTTGAAACGTTTGAGTGTATTGTTGTTTACAGGAGACATACCCGAAGTGCTCACCAAGGATGTTCGCCTGTTCGTCAAGACTTGAACGACACACTCCTTTTCGACTCAAGTGTGGGACAGTGAATGCCTGGTAAGAGCCGTATATTTTATGTACGCGATCCCAGACTTCCTTCGGTAGATACAGGGCTGTTAATTGAGGAAGTGTGCCCTCTAAAACGTTTTACCTTCGCTTGCCTTCGAAGCCACCTCGCCTGGGCCCTCTTTCTTTTATATTCAATAGAATTGTGTATTGTAGGGTAGCGCCTAAATGTACTTTATTCTAGATATTGTTCTTTTTCACCTGACGGCAATCTTTGGTTCAAGAGGGCTTAGATAATCTGTGTATATAAGGTTCAAAGTATGTATCATGAGTATGCCAGCTTTGATACAGACGGGACGAAAATGACTCGGTAGTAGGCAGTGCTATGGTGGGATCATTGGTATATCAGTTAATATTAATCAATCCGACCGCCGCTATATTAACAGCAGAGCTTTATGGTTTCCTACTGGCAGCTGACTACATAATTAAAGAAAAGCTTCCTCATGCTGTAATTTACACCGGCTTTTTAAGTTGTCTAAAGGCAGTCACATCAATGAACTGTGTAAGAAACATACAGGGTTCTGGGTTAAAGAACAAGATTATCTTGGCTGCAAAGAAAAATCTTGACATAAACCAATACTGGGTTCCAAGCCACGTTGGCGTTCCTGGAAATGTGGCGGCTGATTGCATAAACAGCTCTGCTAATAATAAAGAAATCGATACACACCAAATACCATACAGAGATTACCACAGCTCTTTGAAACGTTGCATCCAAGTACAGTGGAAGCAGCAGTGGAACAATAAACCGGCAATAAACTACAAGCAATCAAATCTTTTCTAGGCCAGAGGGGAAGTGCCCAACATCGGGAGCGCTTCAATGAGGTCATACTCTGCAGGTTACGAATTGGTCATGCCCGTCTCACACATGGACACCTCTTAATCGGGGAGGATACCCCTGAATTTGGACATTGTTACTTACCTCTAAATATTACGCATATACTCATTGAATACGCTATGTATGATGAATGCCGTTATAAACACATCTCTTTGTTTTATAACGAACACATTCCACTACATATTGCTTTACTACTTGGTGGTGAACCGCTGATCCCACACAGCTCTGTTTTTAACTTCTTCACAAAAACTAGCCTTTTACACCAAATGTGATTTTACATTCTTTCATAAACACATGGTAATAGTTTTTACACTTATACACATTCATATCTAAAGTTTTCTCACACATTTCCCTAGTATAGCTCTTTTCTCTTCCTATCCCTGTATTGGAATAGCTTGTGCAATATTGCCTAAGATGCTGATGCGCCAAAAAACCCCAATCAATCAATCAATGCTACCACATCGAGAAGGAGACTTTAGATCTCCCCGAGGCCTTGCTTTTTACCAGGGGGAATGGTGTTTGCACTTAACACGGCCAAGCGCAACACCACCCCAGGGCCAGACAACATAACGATTAGTGCTATTCGGAATCTCCTGGAGGAATGCCTGCAAGTTCTGGTCAACTTGCTCAATGACCTATGGCA
This sequence comes from Ixodes ricinus, assembly GCA_037355805.1. Classification (NCBI taxonomy): domain Eukaryota; kingdom Metazoa; phylum Arthropoda; class Arachnida; order Ixodida; family Ixodidae; genus Ixodes; species Ixodes ricinus. Next base: position 20,628 of record JAZHYW010015240.1, read on the forward strand.
AGCAAGAGAGCTCCCCAACGACTGCAAGCTTTTAACTGTCATACCATCTCCAAGTATGGCAAGTTCCCCACTAACATCACCAACAACCTGACCTCCAATCTCCAGGACTGTTTTTCCGAGAGGTAGCTCTTCCACACTAATGCGACGCCTTTTCTGACAAACTGGATCGGCCACTGCTTTTCCGCGGAATCTACGTTGATATTTCCCAAGAAAGCTTGCAGCTTACTTTCGTCTTTTGCTGATTCCTCAGCCAACGTTTGGTCCCGAAAACCGGCAATCTTAAGCACCAATCCCTTAATATCAAGATGTAGCGACTCGTACGTCACAAGAAGCACATACGGCTAGTCTCTCTTAGCGTATTATGACCGAACGCTTTCGTCATAAGTGTCGAAAACTTTGAGACCATAAGCGAAAGTTTCAAGATACGTCTCAAAAGTTCCATCCAGGAAACCAAATACCGGAAAATTCTTAGTGTGATGGCAAAAAGACATGAAACAGTCCGTCGGATTTTTTGCCGCGGTAACAAATTCAGAGGGAGGTGAGTGAATATGATTTCTGTATGTGTTGTCAAAATGCCGGCCATACTAAATTTCTCCAAGGCGACTACTTCTAGAGTTGCGCCCTTGCAGACCTGGTAGGATGCCTCAGGCATTTCTACCGCCCAGTGACTTCCACACTTAGTAAATGTGTCATGAATAATGTTGCCTTTTTCCGGCACATAGAACAGGCCGCTGCGGTAATCGCCTCTGCGGAAGGGAGCAGGAAGGCAGTGGCCATCGATCATCTCGTAAAAAGAGCGGTCCCCGCTTTTCATGGTCTGTGGCGGAATAATCATAATGCACGCACATCACTCGCCTGCTAGACGTCATAAATTCAGTGTGTCTATGTCCATTTCCTTTTAATAATATTATTAGATCACCACTTTTTTGTACAAAAGTCGGGTCCGTCAATGCCTAGGACGCTTTTATGACGTTAGCTGGCAGTCATAAAAGCTAATCTAAGCAAATACTGTTCCTCGAGTTGAGCAGAATAAAAAATGCAACACCTTTGGCCCGTTTGCTCCGAAGCGCTAACCGCGGCTAAAGTTAGCCGCAGCACCTGGGAGAGATTTTGAAATACCGTGACTCGGCTCGGTGGAGCGCGGAAACATGGCGGTGCCCCGGTGAGTGAGCGCCGCTCGCTTTTAAAATAGTATGTCGTTGTAGCTGGAATATCGGGCGCGTTATTCAGCAACGAAGGAGTGCAAGAGGCTTTCACTTTGCCTAACCTCACTTAAATCGCAAAGCATGAGCAATAATCTCGCCCCATTTTTTAGAGAGTCTTTCGGTTCTGGATATTCCTAAGCCTAAATGAACGCGATATTTGCCGGCACGGCAACGTCTTCGTAAACTGGATTGCCTTGACTCAATTGGCCGGTAATTGATAGCACACAAAAGAAGACAGCTTTTTAATAGACCTTTTTAAATTTCCCAAGCACCGTGGTGCATCCTACGAGTGTAGTTACATGCGTTGCACGTGCTGGCGTCTGCAGTAGCGAGGGCAGTAGTAATTGTTCTAATGCAAAAAGCCTAAAACAAATTTTGTCTTGCACGCGCATTCGTCGAAGCCTTATTATGATTATTTAATTCGAATCTTTTCTAAGAGAAAGCCCAGCGCGCGCGCGGACCTAGAATTACACTTCCAGCGTTCTCCTCGATGCTTGGGGTTATTTAGAAAAATGTCAATTGGAGAGCTATCTGCCTTTGTGCGCTATCAATACCCGGCCGATTGAGTCAAATGCAGTCCCCTTTCCAAACACGTTGCCATGCCGACAATTAACGCGTTCATTTAGGCTTAGGAATGGCCAGAATCGAAAGACTGTCTATGAAGGCGGCGAGGTCATTGCTCATGCTTTGCGATTTAAGTGAGGTAAGGCAATGCGAAAGCCTCCAGCACCATTCGTCACTGACTAACGCGCGCCAACGCGCCCGATATTGCAGCTAGAACGACATATAAGTTCGAAGCGAGTTCCGAAGCGAGCACTCACCGAGGCACAGCCATGTTTCCCCGCATCCCTACCTAGGCAGTCACGTGATTTCAAAATCCCTCTCCTAGGTACTGTGTCTAAGTTAAATCGCGGTTAGCGCTTTGAGCAAACGGGCCCTGGTTTACTTAGCCGAGTACAAAGCAGATAACTCTTCCGTTT
>JAZHYW010015241.1:0-51517 GCA_037355805.1 Ixodes ricinus
GGTCGGCTATAGAAAATCCTTTGTATGGCCGGCTATAGCAAATTGGCCCAATTAGCTATAGCCGCTTCTATGGCTGTCTATAGCTTTTCCTATGGTCTCCCGTATGGTTGTCTATAGCTTTTTCAATGGAAAGTTCGCTATCGAATTTTGTATGGTTTATTCTATGGGTCTCTTTAGAAAGGATGCTATAGCCCCCTATGGCTTTCCTTTTGGTTCCTTTGGCCGTCTATAGCTTCTTCTAAGGTCTGCTATAGAGATCTCTATGGCTTACTTTATGGGTTTTTTTAGACACCGTGCTATAGCTGCCTATGGCTTTTCCTATGGTTTCTTTAGCCGCCTATTGCTCTTTGTATGGTCCGCTATAGCTCATTCTATAGTTCGTCCTATGGTTCTTTATACCCTTCGTGCTACAGCTGCCTATAGTATTTCCTATGGTTCCTTTAGCCGCCTATAGCTTATTGTATGGTCTGCTGTAGAGATCTGTATGGCTTATTCTATGGATCTTTTTAGACACCGTGCTATAGCTGCCTATGGCTTTTCCTATGGTTTCTTTAGCCGCCTATTGCTCTTTGTATGGTCCGCTACAGCTCATTCTATAGTACGTTTTATGGTTCCACTATACACATCGTGCTACAGCTGCCTATAGCATTTCCTATGGTTCCTTTAGCCGCCTATAGCTTCTTGAACGGTCTGCTATAGAGATCTGTATGGCTCACTCTATGGATCTTTTTAGACACCGTGCTATAGCATTTCCTATGGTTCCTTTAGCCGCCTATAGCTTCTTGTATGGTCTGCTATAGAGATCTGTACGGCTCACTCTATGGATCTTTTTAGACACCATGCTATAGCAGCCTATGGCTTTTTCTATGGTTTCTTTAGCCGCCTATTGCTCTCTGTATGGTTTGCTATAGCTTCTTCTATAGCTCGTCTTATGGTTCTCTATACCCATCGTGCTACAGCTGCCTGCGGCATTTCCTATGGTTCCTTTAGCCGCCTATAGCTTCTTGTATGGTCTGCTATAAAGATCTCTATGGCTTATTCTATGGATCTTTTTAGACACCGTGCTATAGCAGCCTATGGCTTTTTCTATGGTTTCTTTAGCCGCCTACTGCTCTCTGTATGGTTTGCTATAGCTTCTTCTATAGCTCGTCTTATGGGTCTCTTTACCATCGTGCTATAGCTGCCTGTGGTTTTTCTTTTTACCGGAATCGTATGAAATGTGAAACAAATTATTTGTTGTCACTGTACATCTTTAAAAAAACTTGTAAGACGTGTCGAACTTCATATCCCCATTTAAAACAAAGAGCTAACATTTCAACAAAAACAACAACAACAAAAAACAAATGCACTCACCCAGGTGTTTGCAAAAGCACAGGTAAACAGACACAAGGAATCGTTTTCAAATCTCCTAGAAGTTTATTACACACAGCCCATTCTGTAGACAATCACAAACTAAACAATCTGTAATATGTGAAGAGGTGCTACTGAGCTGTTATACAACTGAAAATATTGCAAAGCAAACAAGAACCAAAGGCAATTCCTGGGTAGTGTCTAGTCTCCCGGCAGCCGGCCGAATTTCCCCCCGAAATTCCACTGCCAGTCGCAACTCATTGGCGCTTCAATCAGTTCATCGAACGACGTTTCATCGACAGATCGTTTCATCAACACGTGATGTTTATAAACAACTCAAAATATGTTCTTTTTTTTTGTAATGAGTTGTTTCAGACTCGCCAAGAAGTGGCGTGAACGGGTGGGCCGGTCGGTGAGCATGCGCCTCAGGAATACAGGCGCGACGAAATGTCCCTGCAGCGTGCAATTCGCGTAACGAGTGTCGACGAAACGTTAGTGTCGACTAAACGTGTGTCCAGGAAACGTGTGTCCACAAAAGGTGTTCATGAAGCGTGTTTTCACAAAACGCAGGGAGAATAAGAAAGTTAGTATTCTAACTGCAATTTTCACATGATTTCAGACAGCTAATGGCAGGCGACTACGGTCAAATTTCGGGGAAATTATTCTCCCAGATGTCAGAAGATAGGCACTGCCAGGAGATAGACACTACAGAACGGTCAATTGTCGCCGAGTAGGTTGCAGCGCACTTACGTTGGAAATACCGGACTTGAAAGATGTAATCCGGGAAATATGTCGACACGGGCACTGCAGACAACCACTCGAACACAAAACCGAGAAGGAAGGGATCCGTGAAGATTCACCACGATGTAGCACAAACTGTCATTTGCCAAACCGAGTACCGAACGCATCACAAGAATGTCTTGAGCTTCTTTGAAGAAATCGCTTGTTGCCGACATACGGGTAGAACTTTTCGATCGAGATACCATTTATCATAGAAGCGAAATGCACAGCAGCCCCGCGGGCCGCACGACACGCGAAACTAGGTCCGCAAGCAGGCATCCCGGGTAGCAACGGCTAATGCGTCATCCGTCAAACCACGTGATCACACTCCTTCCGTTTCATGCGCACAGAGAGCGGAGTCAAGCGATGAAAAGTCTACGGTTTATTGGTCCGCCGAGTGCGCACCTTCCACAATGCTTTCAGCTTAGGGAGAGAGAGAAAACAGAGGAGGTTGAAAAGCAGAGCTCCTTCAAGGCCAGAACAGGGGTGCGATCACAAAGACTAATCTTCAGGGGCGTGCCAACAATGAACACAACGAGATAATGTGTCACTTATATCCTGTTGACAGTTAAACCCAATGTTGATAGTGCAGTGGATGATATGTGTGGCCTTGGGCTTAAGGCAGGCGCCGTGTTCAGCGTTATGACCAGCTTCGAGACTGTTGGCACGTGACCCTAACCGGAGACACGATTGGCCTCAAACACGCATAGCGTCTACTCTGCTGTCACTACCGAGTGAAAAGGACAGCTCCATGAAGGCTAGCTTTTGGACTTCCAAAGCTGCACCTCCCAGAAGTGACCCGAAACGGGGCAAGTTTGAAGATATCATATTTTACGCCGTGTAACCCACGTTAGAATTTAAAATGAAGAATTAATGGCGAATACTTTTTTTTGCGCAGGATGTCCACAAATACATATATGTCTATATCTTTTTTTTTTACTAGGCAATTTTGAATTATGTGTACACTGTTAGGTTTGCATTCTTGAACTTCAGTTTTGGGAATCTTTGCATCGTTGAGGCATTTCCGATTGCATGGTTTAAGAAATTTTTGCGTAATACGTTTTTTATCCGTGAGTTCAGTCTATAGCACTGTCATCAATTACAATCTCTGCGCACCACGATGACACATGGTGGGGCTGTGTGCTCCAAGAAGCGCCAAAGACTTTAATGTCTCATAATTTAAAGAAAATGAAAAAAATTAGCCACAGCGCTTGCTGATTTGTGGAATTCGCAGAACAGATAGATAATAGGACGCACCTAGGGTTGCGCCTGCCTAGCGATATTAATTTTTTTTCGGCTGTTAATTTGTGTCTTTGTGTATATTTCGCCGTTCTCGACACGGGCGTCGACGGACATTGCACCGCTGCTTACGCCCCTGCCGGGGTAAGCTTTTTTGTTGTCAGGACACTCTATTGCGCTATAGACGCGTCTATTTAACGCCCATGAAGTCTCGAGAGAACTGTGTCAATTGTTTAGTCAGAGCAACGACGCAGCAATCACGAAGCGAGAGACGACTGCGCCTCAATCTGGCTGTCCGCGTTCGCTCTGATAAAATGTGAGCGTGGGACTCTCGAGCAGCGTTAGCTTTCTGATGATGCAGGACGCTGCTTTGTCGTTGAGAATCTTTGCCCTGCGAACGCCGGCGAAAACGTTCCAGTGCTCGGCGTACTCTAGGCAGCAGCGCCTGTCAGCGACCGCCCGCACAGCATCGCAACCTTTCTGGAGCCTATTGGCAACCTGCGAGCGCCGACGATTTATCGTCGCGACTTGAATGGGAGCATTTTATGGACCCCCGCGAACATGAAACACCGCGAACATGAACTCCCATGAACATGATTCCCGCGACGACGAACCGCCGGCGCTCGCAGACGGAAGGTTCCGATGCTGTGCGAACGGTTGTTGGAGGACGCTGCGTAGGGTACGCCGGGCGCTGGAACGGCTTCGCAGCCATTCGAAGGGCAAAGGATTCGCGACGACAAAGTAGCGTCTTGCATCTTCAGTGAGCTAACGCTGCTCGATAGTCCCAAGCTTACATTTCCACAGAGCGAGCGCGGCCGGCCAGATCGAGGCGCAGTCGGCTCTCGCGTCGCGATTGCTACGTCGTTGCTCTACCTACACTGATGACATGTGCACCGGCGTTCGAAACAGCCCTCTCGAGACTTTATTCGAGTTCAATAGACGACTTTATAGCGCGATAGACCGTCGTGACAAAAATAGAGCTTACCTCTGTAGTGGCGTAAGCAGCGGCTTTATGTTCGTTGACGCCGCGTCGAGAACGACGAAATATACCCAAAAAACATTAAATATATTTAATACAGCTGGCAGAAAGAAATACAAACATGGCAGGGACACGGACAAAGTAGAAGGCGTGCTACGAAATACATATACTTACAAAATACACTGGAAAAGACAAATAATTAGAGCTAAAAAACGGAAGATTGAGATGACGTCAACGCCGAAATAGTGCAATGCGCAGGGAAAGCAGCCGGCAAAACTGCAATAGTCCTATAGGCAGCTAAGGACGCTTTTGTGATCGCGGGCGTATAGCCGCGGCGACGTACGCCCCGTTAACCTGGCTAAAGAAAATTCTCGCCCCGATCGAGCGCATGAATGACTCTCTTCCACTTTCCTACATCTGCTAGTAAAAAAAGAAAAGAAAAGGGTCGCGGGCCTATAGTCTAAGCAATATAAAACACCATTAAGCCGGCTAAAAAAATTGGATGGTCGCGAGTCTATAGCTCGAGAGACATACATCCCTCTATAGCCGGCTAAAGCACATTGAAAGGTCGGAGGCTATAGCTTTGGTGACATAAAACACTATAGAGACGGCTAAAGAAAATTCAATGGTCGCGAGTCTATAAAATTAGGAACAAACACCACTTTATAGTCGGCTAATGCACATTAAAAGGTCGGAGGCCTAAAGCTTTGGTGACATAAAACACTATAGAGACGGCTAAAGAAAATTCAATGGTTGCGAGTCTATAGATCTAGGGACATACACCACTCTATAGCCGGCTAAAGCACATTGAAAGGTCGGAGGCCTATAGCTTTGGTGACATAAAACGCTATAGTGTCGGCTAAAGAAAATTCAATGGTCGCGAGTCTATAGATTTAGGGACATACACCACTCTATAGCCGGCTAAAGCACATTGAAAGGTCGGAGGTCTATAGCTTTGGTGACATAAAACACTATAGAGTCGGCTAAAGAATATTCAATGGTCGCGAGTCTATAGAATTAGGGACATACACCACTCTATAGCCGGCTAAAGCACATTCAATAGTCGCGAGTCTATAGCATTAAGGACATACATATTTCTATAGCTCGCTAAAGAATATTGAATAGTCGCGAGTCTATAGCTGCATAGCCATAAATTATTCTATAGCCAGCTATAGAAATCGGAATGGTCGAGATTCTATAGCTTTGAAGACATAGATTTTTCTATAGATGGCTATAGCGTGTTTTATGGTTTCTTATGGCTGACCATAGAGGGCCATAGAAGGTGATAGCTCACCATAGGATTTTCCATAGACGTCCATAGACCATTTTTGTATGGGACGAGGGCCAGCCCGGCAATGGATTGCCTAGGCTTGCTCTGATAAAGGTGTGTTATTTCTGTGTGCAGCCTCTCTTGTACTTCTTGCGTGTATGCAGCATGCACTGCTCCCCTACAACGGCAGAGCGACGTGCACCTTGGTAGCGGACTATTTGCCATTTCAGAGGAACACTGGATGGCGGCAATGAGGGTTATAAGCAGTTTCTGGCACATGCTGATATGCCCTTTCCGGCTTTATATATATATATATATATATATATTTTTTATTTATAATTTTGACGTAGAACCACGTCTTTCTCCCTGCTTGGAAGGGGGTGCAAAGTTGCGGAGTCGACCTCACGAAAACTTGGCCACGGAAGCATTGGCGTTCCCAGGATTTTCGTCTGGGGGAGAGAGGGGGGGGTGTCTGGTAAATTTGATAACTGACCTGCGGCGGGCCTCAGGGGGGGGGCGGAAGGTTAGGAAAGCTATGCAGTTTCTTAATGCGAAAGCGTTTACTGTCCCATGGAGCGAAGCCGGTGTTGTCTGTAATTGGCTGTAGCAGAAAAGCGGCCCCCACAAGCGGAATTCCCATTGGCTGCGACGCGTCATATCAGATGCTTCGTCACGGAAGCCGGCCGGGGCGCTCAAAGTCAAAGCGGATACGCCTCATAAATGAAACACAAAGAAAAGCACAGCAACGCAGATGCATCATCACGAAAGACGTGGAGCCGTCGGGGGCACCGCGCCTGCGCAATGGCGGTGAAAGAGGGGGGGGGGGCGTGATGTCACCGCCATGTGAAAATAAAGGACGTGGAGCGCTGCTTGTACAAATGCACTTTGTGTAGTAATGCTTTCGCATTCTTACACGTAAGCAGTCGTAAAGCCGTTCACACTCTTGTGACCGAGTGCGACCGACAGACACCAGACCGGTTTTTAATCCTCTTGCGACTTCTTAGGACCGTGCGCGCTGCTGCGGAGCTGGTCCTAAGAAGTTGTAAAGGCTTAAAACCGGTCTTATCTCCTCGGTCGTTCTCGGTTGCAAGAGTGTAAACGAGCCTTTAAATGTCTCTGCCGAATATTTTTATTTTCTTATGTGTTTCTTTGCTAGCTATAGCTTGCGATTAAACAAACTTCGACGTGCTGTACTGAGATTGCCGTGCTGCACGTGCAACTCGGAAATCAACCAGTTTCGGAATTATTTCTCCGGCAGAATTTTTTATTATCCCTATTGTAGTCGTTACTATGGGGTGAATTATTCGAGGGTGAAATTTCCCGTGAATATTTTCAAATCACGAAACTGCCGAAACGCTGGTCTTTATAAAAACAGCGTGTTTACTGTATCTTCCGTTTCACGTAACATCGCAGAAGAGAAAAGCTACGGCTCCTGCGACCCAATGCGAGCTGTCAGTGCCAACCACGTGTCCTCCTGTGGATGCATTGACGCATGGCCGCGCTTCCCATGGCCATCATGTATGAGAAGAAACTCGGCTATATAGAGGAAAAAGTAATTTAGGTAATCATGAAAACAAAAACTCACATTAATTTGATTACCTGAAAATTAACATCATCGACTTAAATACTCAGAGGGAAGGACGAGAAATGTTTTAAAGCTTTGCACTTAAATAATTATAAGTTATCATCTAATTTGATGAATTCCGCACAGTTTGGACGACGGAAAGGTAACGATCCCGAAATAGTCCCACTTAGAGAGTTGCCGTCGTAGATCCCGTGGTTTTTCGGATAAGTGGGTTCAGGGATTGAAAAACGCTCGGCACATGCGAATTGATATGATGATTCTGCTAAAGATGATAGCGCCTCCTGAATCACCGGTTCGCGAACGCTTGGAGTTGCACATTCCGGTGTTGATGCAAAGTACGTCGAATCCAAATCTCAACTTTCCTTTGAGAAGCTGGTAAGCATCGCATTTGACTGTCGCTTCAGGGAGCTTAAGGTGGTGTAACCCATGCTGGACCCTCGGATTTACGCAGCAACAACCACACCAGGTCATTCCATGGCAAAGAGGCGTGGAAGCATTTTAATGTCTAGAATATGTACAAAGCAAATTAATTTGGGTCAGCAAGCCTCTGAACTGCAAAAAAGTATTTGTTGTGTGAAAAAAAAATATTTTTACTGATATATCATGTTCTAAACTTCTGAAATTTGCATAAAATCTATGTATTTAAGAAAAACATTGTAAAAAAAACTTTGCTTATCATACCCAATTATGCGAACGCCTAACGTTTTGGAGCTCCAAAACGAAGGGACTTTATGAGATCTTTAAAAACAATTTAGTCAACTAGGACTTGGGTGTGAGCTGCTATACTTTTTTAGTTATCTTAAGACTAATTATTGAATTGCCTGTACTAAATTTTAAGACTTTTTTTAATTAATGGTCGAAGTCGTCAAGTTTATGCAGAAACGGCCATATTGAGAGCCATAAAAAAGCGACATGGGCAGCGGTGTTCAGAACTTTCGAAATATACAAAAGTTCAATTCGCCCCATCTGCTCAAGATATCAAAGAAATAAAAAAAACTACTTGTTGTTGTTCCGGACAAATATATATATATTTTTTTTAAAGATGAACCTTTCCGACTATGTGTCGAGCGCGCGCTTCGTAGGCGACGCACGCCGGCGTTCTGCCAGCGAGGCGTCAACAGTCTGAGACGCCAGCGCAAGGTCTTCAACGCTCTCCTGAAAACACGTTCTATTCAGTTGAAGTGGACGTTTTCCTGACTTCCATGCATCCGCATTCTTGTTGCATTACGTAATGATGCTGGCGTATTAATTTTACTTTACTTCCAGCCCAGGTAACTGCCGACAAACGCAGGTTTGTATCGTCTGCTTCCCGAGGTAGGAAATGCACACTGCGCGTCGGCATCGTCTGCCCTATGTCCAGATATAAAAACGATTCAGGACGGATAGTTCTTTAACGATCAAAAATGATAAGCAGTGACGTCGCTTACCTATTGAATCTAAATGCATTTTGATAGAACTAAGATGTATTGAAGTTTGTTGTCGCGTCCACCAAGGACGCGCTGCCGAGAACAGTGACGACTTCATGCAAACGACTGCGTCACTCTCTCAAGCATAGGCGTAAACTGCGGGGGGGGGGCATCGGGGCTCGTGCCCCCCTGGTAAAGTCCGGGGGGGGGCGGACACCGAGCCCCCTCAGGTGAATCCCCAACGTGCTTTCGTTTGCTTCAATCTCCAGTTCTGGCGAAAAGGTAACGCGCAGCACCCCCCCCCCCCCCGGGGGAGAACTTCTCAGCCTGCCCCTCCCCCGGGAAAATGGAAAGTCTACGCCGCTGCTCTAAGCGTCGTTGTGGGCAGGGCTTGTGGCAATCTTTTTGCGCGCAATATCGAGATCGTGAGTAAGCACGCGAGAACTTGTCGATAAATAGTATCTAAGAAACTTTTACAATTTCACAAATTCTGTAAATTTGTCAATCCTCTAATAGTAGTTGGCGTCAATACTGCAACTGCAACATGAGCCACACGCTTCCTAGTAATACACGCGCCGTCCGAAAAGGTCATTCGGCGTTCGTTGCCATGGTGACGGCGATGAAAGCAGACGGCTTTTTTTGCTGCGGAAGAGCACTCCGGCGCAGCGATACGAGGTGTGTGCTCAGATCCTTCCTCATGCTTTTCAATGGGCGGAAGGCGAACAAAAATAATTCGAATAAAGACTTAACGCAGAAGGCTGGTTTTCTTCAGCGCCTCATAAAATGACGAGCCTTACACTAAAAGCGTGTTGTTGTTTTTTTGGGATATTCAGCTTCCTGTATTTTTTTTTGTATTCGTAATATAGGTCTAAAGTATTAAAGTGCCGATGCGACATCGAGCTTCAATACATCTTAGTTCAATCAAAATGCATTTAAGTTAAATAGGGAAGCGACGTCACTGTTATCATTTTTGATCGTTAAAGAACTATCCGTCATGAATCGTTTTTATATCGGGACATAGGGCAGGCGATGCGGACGCACCGTACGCATTCCCAAACTAGGAAAGCAGACGATGCAGGCCTTCGTTCGTCCGCAATTGCCTGGGCTGAGGTAAAGTAAAATTAAAACGCTAGTAATATTATGTAACGCAACAAGGATGCGGACTGTACACATATAAATAAAACAGCGCAAACGAACACAAGGACAAGTAGAAGAACGGACACAGACACAGCGCTGGCTCACGACTTACTCTCTTTTCCGTCTTCTTAGAACATATCAACATAAGAAGACAAAGAAATATAAAGAAAAATCCAACATGTAGGACATCTTCATTGCCATGTGCCATCTGAAGAATTTCTAACAGAAAGTATACCATTACAAAAAACAAATGAAAAAGAAAAGTAAATAGTAGAAATATATAACTTACAAGCCTCTTTCTACGAGCACATTTGAGCTGCGCTCAAAAGGCCCCAAGTTTCTCTGGCCCTTCCAACCAAGGAAGTGGATCAGGTAGCATCTTGTACCTTTTTACCTCAGGTCTGAGCAAAGCCAAAACTACAGCGCGAGCCCTAATGCTCTGTGCGTACCTGTCGCCCGCACGGCCTCGTGGGGTGTGGATATTGTTTTTGGCTGCATGTGCGCTGTGTTCGTTTGTGCTGTTTTATTTATATGTTTACAATGCACCACCGACTAGCCCACCTCCAAACATTACTGAGGAGGCGGATGCATGGAAGCAAGGAAAACGCCCACTTCCACTGAATAAAACGTGTTCTTCAGGAGAGCGTTGAGGACCTTGCACTGGCGTCTCAGACTGTTGACGCCTCGCTGACGAACACCGGCGTGCGTCGCCTACGAAGCGGGTGCCTGGAGGCATGGTCGCGAAAGGTTCATCTTTAAAAAAAATAATTTCCCCAAACAACAAAACGATTTTTTGTTTTTATATTTTTTAAATGCTTGAACACATGGGACGAATTGAGATTTTCCTCTATTTGGAAACTTCCGCGCATCGCTGCCCACATTGCCTTTTATGACTATCAATATGTCCGTTTCTGCATAAAGTGAAGAATTTAGCGTTTAATTAAAACACAACAAAACGAGGTTTCGAAAATGTAATACAAGTTATTCAAATATTACTCTTAAGAAAACAAAGAAATAAAGTATTGCATCTAACACCCACATCCAAGTTGACTAGAAAAACATATATAAATCTTGTAAAGTCGCTTTTTTTTGGAACTCCTATTTGGACTCAAAATGGCGTCTTTCATTTTTTTTTGTATTTTGATGTAAGATAGGGCATATTATTAAGTAATTAGTCGCCCACCAAATTTGTGTTATGACGAAAACACTTCTTACAACACTTTTCTAAAATACATGTGTTTTTACTTCTAGGCAAATTCGAGAAATTTAGAGCATAATATCAGCAAAAATTTAAATTAATTTTTTTATGTTCGGGCATTTAGCGCACTTCACTCGCACGAGAATAGATGGCGCCCAAGTATGGAGTCTCTCCCAAACCGTGTTTCTTCCACCTTGCTCCAGGCTTCACTCGCACGGGTATAGATGGCGCTCAAGTATGGGGCCCCTCCCAAACCGTGTTTCTTCCACCAGTGCTCTAGGCGAGAGTCAGTTCGATGGAGCTTTAAACAAGTGCATTCGCTCTGCACAGTTACGGTACCCCGAATTGCAGTTGGGAACGGAGCACTTATTTCCCATCCTTAGAGCATGGCTTCTTCTTCGGGTTAAGGCTCACCTTCGTGCACGATGGTGGCACCTGTGGTCGACACAGTACCAAAGCGAAACACGAGGCTAGCCACTGGTCACACACCGCCACCACACCACAACACCGCGAAAAAGGCTATCACGCTACACCGCCGACACCATGGGCAGCCGAAGAGGGACCCCATACCCCAGCCCCATAACTAACTATTCCTGGCTCGAGGCTAGCTCCGAACAAAATATGTTCGTTTGGTCCCCGCAGGAAGGAAGAGTGGCGAGTGGCATCATCTAAATGCGTTTCTTTCACCGTGGCCATAGACAGGAAAGTTTTCAATTTGTCGAGAGGGGTGGGAGGAGGGCTGGGGCCCGACAAATCACAGCCCCCCCCCCATAAAGACGGATTACGCCAGTGGCAATTGCGATTTTGTCTAGAAAACAATTATTCGAATTAAATCGTTTTGCACTGCAACGTGGGAATAGGATGCCAAGCTCTCGATACAGGAGCTACCGAGTAAAAATATACGAGTATGTTTAATTTAGTTTTGTCATCTTGTCGGGTGTGATCGCAAACATTACTCTATGCAGTATTGTCACGATCGACAGTTGACGAGGCGACGAAACTTAAACAAACTAGACGTTTAATGGGGCAAATTTGTGCCCAAAACAAAAAGGCAACAGAAGATAACAATACAGCGTCGCGGGCGTCGATGGCGGCTTAACAGCTAGGATCGAACGTTGGGGCGAGACTGACGGTGGCTCGCCACGCGGAGCCCTTTATGTACACGCTTGGGCTTCTGGAACAATCGGCGTAGAAGGTTCGGCGTGTAGCACATTCGGCCCTCGAACAATCAACAAGGTTCTCGAATCTACCAGAAATCAAAATTGAAAGAATAAATAAAAGACTCGCCGCTCCAGGAGTCGAACTTTGGGCTTCCACACGAAAGTCAGGCGCGGTAGACGCTCAGCCACGTACGCGCTCGCTCGCCGACACGCGTGGCATTACTCCCCCTTTAAAAGGGCATCGTCGCGATGCCACGTGAAAAGCAAAACAACAGCAACAACAACAAACAAACGCAAGACAAACAAATGAATGGGAAAATACGGAGGCTGGCAAAACACAATCCTATGAAACGTTGCACAATATCACAGTTCACAGTCTTACCGCGCGTAGTACGGCTAGAAGCGCACGACGTGAACTCCGTCCTGAGTACTAAAGCATAAAATTACTATTGTTTTGTTTCTGATATTGCTGGAACAGTTCCTACATGCCAGGTCCCACCTTACTCCTTCGTGACTCGAATTTTGAAGATGAAAGGGGCGAAAATTGCAAGAGTATTAAAGAAAGAAAGAGATGAAAAAGACAAAAAAAGGACTGCTAAAAAAATTAAGCAACACCCACGAGGTTTGCTTGATGCCTGTTTGATTATCCTTAACACAAAACGAAAAGGAAAGACCTCCCTTCTTGCCCTCTTTATCACCCCCTCGTAAAATGTAGACAACACCCAATTAGAGAGCTACCGTAGAGCCATTAAGCCGGAAACACATTTGCGAAAAAAGCCGAATTTCGTTGAGAAAACCGCACACAAACATCGCATGGCAGCTAAGGCTCCTCCCTTGCTCCTCCCGTTTTCCGAAAATCGGGAGCGGTTCCGAAAAGATCTGCAGCGCCAGATATTTTCGCACGGCGTCTCCGAATTCGGGGCGGAGGAGCTCGGTAAACGATAGCGCGGAACAGGACAAAACGAAAACATACGATCGGCTCGCAACATGGCGGCTCACGCAGCTTCGGAAGCAGCGCAGGCAACATCGTATGCCATCCCTGCGTTCTCATCTCAACCTTCGTAGAAAATCCCTTCTGTCTCTATCAAAGGGTGGTGGTGCAAAGGCTCGCGTGGCATTCAACGAGGTTTTAATAGCTGAAGTTTTTAAGAGGCGCGAAATATGGGACGCCAGTTCGCCAGACTACCGAACAGCCTCCTGAAGTCGGAGCACGAAAACCGCAGTGCATTGCGATTTCCGCGTTGCGCACTCTACCTCATGTGGCTCGTCTTCCGAAAATCAAAAACTACGATTTTCGCAGCCTCCGATTTCTCTTCGATTTTCGGTTCATTTTTTCGCAAATGTGTTCCTGGCTTAGAGAGCTACCGTAGTGCCAGGCTGGCTCTTGGTAACCCGGCGGCCAGGTGCCTCCAGGTTTACGGTCGTCGTTTGCTGTCGCTTCACCTTCCTGTCGCGTCTGGTGGCGCCTTCGAATGTTGCCGCTTGTGTCCGCCATAAAACAACAGATCGCCGACAACAAGTAAAGACCCTTCTTTTTTTATTCTTTTCCGTTCGGCTTTTATTTTTTTCTTCTTCGGCGCGTTTTTTTTTTCTTTTATTTTTTTACGAGCCTTGGGTAGCATGCTTTAAAGCGTCTTTGCCGCGCTTTCGTTAAAAAAGGCACTGCGCTGCTGCCGCTTGTGCGAATGAGCGGATAAATTTTCTTTCGATGCAATAGCAGACGACAGTGAAAAGCTGTCGCCGATCAGTCTGCGGACAAAGACGATGGAAAGGGCAGCGCGCCGCGTAGAGAGGATGAGAGTAGTGAATGTTAAAGGCGAGAGAGGTGACGTCACGGGGCGGAAGCCAACGTGCGCGTGGGAAACCGGTGACCAACGAAAGCAGCGTCAGGCAGCAGCGAATACCGCTGCTAAGCGTGCAAGGCGGGCAAATGAGACAGAGGATCTGGAGCAGTGCTAGCTCGGCTAGCCGAAATGTGGCGCAAGGAGCGCCAAGCCTACGCAGGTCTGGGTACGACAGAGGCTGGGCTTCGCCGGAATAATATTAAAGAAATATCTATTAATGTACCCTTAAGGAAAGCGTTAGCATGACCATTGGGGAATTCCATATACGCCTCCTTTTGGGAAACGCTGACACTAACACGGCAACGAAGCCACACAGAGGCTGCAGAAAATAGAGGAAGGAAAAGAGGAAGCCAAAACAGAAAAGTGAAGCGTCAGTGTTAGCGTTTCCCAAAGGGGGCTGTGACGTTTCCCAAGGGTAATACTAACTCATTCCATAAGAATCCACCAATGGATCTACCTTTAATTTTTTCACCAGTCCCTTCATCTTGTTTCTGCTTTTTATTTTTTTTTGCTTCCGACACCACAATTGTAAAATGCCCGAGCTTCTTTTTCGCCTTTCTCTGTTCGTTTTGTTGGGCAAGAGCGTCGCAGCGATTGCCGTCGCCAAGGGAACCTTCTCCTACGCATTTCCTGCCATCTGCAGGCTTGTTTTCATTTTTACTGCTATTTTTTCGCCTGGTATTAATTTTCTCCAAATGTCTGGTTTAGAAATGTCTGCGAAGTGTTTGCAGTTCATTTTTCTCGTTGCTCTGACTCAAAAGCGACTCCTGTCGATATGCGCAAGCACCCCGGCGCGCTATGGCCCGCATATGAGGTGAATGAGGCGTACAGGTCCTGGAGGCGAGTGTATACCTGCATTCCCGAGGAGCTCCCTGGAGGGAATGGAGGGAACGGGGGGAGGAGGGAACCCGGAATTTTCCGGGGGGAGGGGAGGGAGCACTGCGATGATGACAGCGGGTGAATTTCGAGCAGACTGAATTTCAGAAAGGTTGCAACCCCTCAGGAAGAAAAGTCTTTTCTTCTCCCTCACTCTACCAAGCTTCGACTTCAAGTAAAAAAAAAAGAAGCTGGCGGAGAGGAGGGGGGGGGGGGTGCGCGGGGTTGACCCCAAAGCACCTCGTCGGTGCCCCACTGCGCAGAAGTGACGTCTCTCATGAGTATAATTCAGGTGACGTCGGGTCAAGTGACGTCAATTGATGTCACGTGAGCTCACGCCACGTGATATATATATACCAATTCAGTTTCCCCGCTAGATTTGGTGAGGAAATTGATGTCACGTGAACTATACACACACTTAGTTTTGCCGCTAAAGTTAGCTGGAAAATTGACGTCACGTTACCTAGACATCAGTTATGTTTATAAAGCATGGTGCAAAGCACAGAAAACACAACAAACACAAAAAAGAAAAGACACACACAGGCGCCTTGCGCCTTGTACCATGCTTCGTAACGTTCACCAACGGAACCAACTGCAAGTTTTTCTACACTACATTTCTTCTACAGTGGGCTCGTTTTTTCGTGTTTCTTCGGAACTTCCGAACGTCGACACGCTGGTGAGTCACATCGTGAGTGCTATATGCCGCGCTCGTTACCTCGGCTACTGCATCAGGAACGGGGTGACTCTTCAAGAAGTAGGTGCTCCGCGCGGGATTGTGAAGCCGTCATGGGGACATGAAAAACGAATAAAGGCCCCTTTGTGTGTGTCTTCTTCCTTCTGTTCGTTTTTTTTTGCGCCTTTCACCGTGCTTCATAACGTTCACCAACTAGCCCAATTACAAGTTATTCTACAGTTACGGTTCCCCGCTAAATTTGGCTGGGAAATTAGTGTTACGTGACCTGAGGTCACGTGAACCATGCACACGTTTATAGCAAGTTGGTTTCACACGCACTGGCACCGTGCGAGCTCTCTCCCAGAATGCGTCTCACTCGCGGAGTGCCGCTTAGAGAACCGGTCCCGAACGAACTTGCCGTATGCAAACTGATGCTGTCGCCTTCTATATTGTAGCAAGATTACCAACCTCAAACCGAAAACAGCGACCTGCTGTTCGACATGGCACGCGAGAACTCGAAACAGCGCGGTCGCTGCAATGTTTATATTTGCGATGACTCAAAGAACTCGATTGTCGTGGAGATATTTACAGACGACGTATGTTTGCTCCACAAGCTGACAACAAAACAACTGTAAGAAACAACAAAAAGTGAGCAACCTTTCAATTCTTATAACATGTTTATACTGAAGTAAACACCGTTGATACTATTTGTGCAGAAGCTTGACCAGTTGTAGGTTTGAATTACAGAAAGGATACGGGTTCAAACTAGTCTGTTCGAATCTCCAGCTAAACGTTTCGCGGCACCTTCGATTTCGATCCTTGGTCGCATATACCCATGTCAGTTTTATTCCTGATCAGAGCGGTGAGGTCAATAGCTTTTTCAATGAAACAAACGAAAACAATCGAGGGTGCGAAGTTACTGGTGCGGGTATATGTTAAACATGGTGATTTTACCCAATCCTTGGTTAAAATCACCATGTTTTCATTTTGGTAAACCCGAGACTGGGAAAAAAATAAACAGTGATAAAAAGACAAAAAAATCGGAGAAGTCTCTAAATATCCGTGTTATCTGTTTCCGTCCTTGTACTTTTTTCCCAGTCTCGGGTTTACTAAACTGCTCAATATTCACCAGCTTGCCTGCACCCTAACTATTGCTTCATTACCATGTTTAGCTCTCTCGGTTGCTAATTGAACGTATCAGAGGCTCTGCTGGGCGAGCTTTCTTGACAAATGTCCTCTCGTGAGTCCACAATCGGCCATACTCTGGCGATAACGTTTTACCCGTACACCTATGAGTGAGATCTCGCGGCCGCTGATGCGTTTCTCCCGAACCTTTTTATTCCTCGGTAGATTTCAGCGATTGTGCGGCAACAAAACGACTCAAAACTTGCGGAAGCATGGGTCGTTCATTGCCCCTTTCATGAAATAGGAGGAAGTTACAATTCAAGCTCGCGTTCAATCCCGTCTCTCAAAAAACGCAATTTCTTACAAAAAAAGTTAGTTTTTTTGGAGGGTGTGTGTGTGTGTGTGTGGGGGGGGGGGGGGTTCCTTTCGTGGTATTGACAGCTCGTAGCAGATAAGTAGCAGAAGATTACTTGTCGTCTGCTTTCGCACCTCGCCCACATCTCACCTGCCTCGCCTAAGCTATGCACGACGGGATTGAATTCTGGCGCACGCTCGACTCTCTCGGTGTAGCGAGTGCATGCACGCGTGTGCCGACGCCGAAACGAACTCAGAAAGTGCAGCCACTCGTGGAGTGCCGGCCGGAACGAACTCGCCCTACGCGGCGAGTGGCCACGCGTGGGCACGAGTGCAGTGAAACCATCGCTATTAGTGTCCCCGCTAAACTTAGTGGGTCACGTAACATCAATTTTCCGCAAACTTTAGCGGGGAAACTTAATTGGTGAATAGGTCACGCGACATCAGGTCACATGCCATCAATTGTCCCCTATTATTGAGCGGGAAAAACAAATTGGTGTTTAGGTCATGTGACGTCACATCACGTGACATTAATTCTCCAGCCAAATTTAGCGGGCAAACATAACTGGTGTCTAGATCACGTGAGGTCCACTTTCCCGTTACCTTTGTCGGGGAAACTGAATTGGTCCGCATGCCCCGTGACATCAAGTCACGGGACGTTTTTTGCTTATACCGGAGCCACAGGCATTCACCTCTTGCGCACCCGCGATCGTCATGCGTATGTCTACCTGCCACAATCAACTCATCTGGGGTCGGGTGGGCAAGGCACGGCCTCTCATATATCCCCTCCTTCTCATTTCTTGTTCCACCCACACATAGTTCTACGTAAATATATGCAGCATAGTATACGTACGCACAGTTAAATGTTTAGGTTTATTACTGGTTCGGGTATTTTATTTGTTGTGCACATTCGAAGTTGAAGACAAGGCGCGTATTTTTTATCAATAGGTTTTGAGTTCTCTCAATGTCCACTGGCGTCTACTTCAGCAAGGGACGCCTGGCAACATTGCACTACACGCAGCAAATGTCCTGGTTGTAAACTAGTTCTGCCTCACCTCGGAGCGCGGTTCGAGGTTATGCCGGGATCTCCACTTGCAAAGGTGAATGGACGCTTTTCAGCAGCTGTGCATTGACGCCGCCATAACCGAACTTTAGTTTTTGTTGCCTCTTGTTCCGTTTACTTCACTTAATCATGACCATAGCATGGCAGGTTATTGCAATTTTAGAATCTGCAGTGCCCTTCTCCACAGCATTGGCCTTTGTGGAAGCTCGTCATCGTCCGCTTCACTGGCTCCCCATCTGGCTAAGACAGAGAAAGGTCAACAATTGCAGCTGCGATCTGGCACGCGTGCAAAGCGTCTATACATCGGATGGTTCAGGAAAGACTTTCAAAGATTCCTAAAAATAGGAAGTGTAAAAAAAGAAAAGAACTTCTTTAATAAAACAAACTGCCAGCCACAGCAGACGTAAAAGGATTTCAAATAACATACTACTGAAGCAAAATAATTACCTAAAAAGCTCGAAATAAATTGTTAGTGATTGAAAATAAACATATGGTTAAATTAGAAACTTGCTGAGTCAACGTCCCTAGAAGCAATTGTAACAGTGGTGGAGCTCGCGCTCTGTGACCGAGCCAAACAATTTCTGGGTCGAACCCCACAGTCGACGCTAGCGCTTCGAGTCGCTGGCTGACGCATTATGAGCGACGCTGGCTCCACCCGGCACCGTCTGCACCGCGTCGAAACCTTTGCATGGTCCGGTTAATGTACAGCTTGTGAAGTATGATTCAGTAAAACATTCTGCTTGAAATTCAATACACAGAAGAATAAAACATGTAGGGACGAAAAATGACCGTACAGTTCTTTAATCTAGCTACCGACTTTTAATGTTTCCACCCTTAATCCGTTAGACCTTCCCTTCCTTTGCCTTAAATTCCGTCAAAATAGAAGACCACCGAGAGACAAAAAAAAAAGACGAAGGAGAAAGAACAATTTGTTAAGAAAGAAGTGGGGAAAAAAAGTAAGAAAACCGTTCTTCTTGAAGTTGAATAGATTTGTGGTTACGCCGCAGTGTTGTGTACCCGGGTGTACGAGCGGTTACAAGAGCAGCAAAGAAAAACGGCACCGTTTTAAACCATGGACGACGTCGAAAAAAAAGCTCAAGCTTAGAACTGTCGTTCTACCACTCACTGGCATGCCCCTCTCAGCAAGTTACCATGTGTGTAATCTCCACTTTAACAGTGGGGATATTCTGACAGTCTGCAAGCACAAAAGAAGCAATGAAATTGTGGTGTTAGCGCGAGGAAGATGGGAGCTCGTTCCATAAGTTATGCGGAAATTAAATAACTACGGCTTTTCCTGTCTGCCGCCCACAATCAAGCCAAGGTTTCTACTGCTGCAGTTCTAGAACATACATCAGGTTGAAACGCGAGCTGACGAAACCCCGGGCGTCCGCGGCGCTCTTGGTGTCCCGCCAGTCACGCGTGGCGCTCGCATCGCTTATTGGGTTGGCGTAAGCAGCTTTTTCGGCTCGGTAGCAAAGCAGAATAGAAAGCTCTGCAACTGAAACACAAAGTGCTTCTAGTTACGTTGTTTCTGAGCGTGATTGAAGAACGAAACAATCTGACAATTTTAGGGTGATTTGAGGCAGAGTGTCGAACCGGAATCGAACTCTAACTAAAACTGGAACCGAACCGTTATTTTTTTATCGAACCGCAACTAAACTGAACCGAAATGTCGTCGCCATCTTGGAACTCGAACCAGAAAAAATAAGACGATAACCGGTTCAAAACGGTTCATGGTATTTTTGTTTTGTATTATACAACGGATTTTTAGATAAATAAAAATTGGCAGCTGTATTTCTATGTAACGATCAAATTGTCATTTACGGAGTTGCAATATGTGAGAAATTGTAGGTTTTCTTGGCGGTTTTGTATTGGCACCATGATTAATCCATGACGTCACGTACTCACGTGACGTCATGGTGTCAAGACATACTGCCAAGTAATGTCACGCCACGTGACCCCGTGAAGTAGTCACGTGGCTCACTGCGTCAGTTGTACTTAAATTAAGAACGTCACTAGATTTATGAGTGTTTTTTACACCGTGACGTCACATGGCATCCCGACTTCTTACCGCGAGTCAGGTGACACCGTGACGTAATCCATCGTTATGAGCCCGAGTCCATGTCTCGAGTTCGCGACCAATCCAGCATCTCCAAACATTCGGGTAATGGTTCGTGCTTAATCGAAGACGAGAATAGCCGAACTCTAACAATATCTAAATCTCAACCCATGCTTTATTATTTGCCTACTCACAGCGCATGCCTGTGGTGAACACTGACGGTATACTATAACTAGCGTCAGATCACGTGGCCGCTTGTTCTAATAGCGAGTTGAGGAGGGAAAGCTCTTTCTTTCCTTTATTTTTCCCGCGTCCGCCATTCAGCGGAGAGAAAAAACTAATAAGTGTTTTGCAAGTTATCAGCGTCAGAAATTAGCTCTTAGCGGTGTTCGCTCAAAGTACAAAAATGTTGCCCGACTTATTTCACATGCACATTATTGACGCACCCAAACATGTTTTTGTTGTTGCAAGACTGTCTCAGAAAGGTGCCCCCGAAAATGGAAGTATTTGAAGCACTAAATATGACATATTAAATCCCCAAGTTACATAGAACTGAATGGAGTGTACTGAAGGGATACCTGAAGGGAAAAATCTTAGTGGCCTCAGAGAGAACCGAGACTGCTCAGAGGTCACACAAAATTTGTCGTTTCCTAAGTTGTTTCCCAAGCTTTGACCACCTCGTTATTTTGTTAAAACTTCACCCAGTTTTTGGAGTTTTCAGAATAAAAGCTGTTGAGGATTACTGTTCACTAAATGGCACAAATATAATTGTCAAAGTAACACTCCAAATAGAGGTCGGAGTCCCTCAAGTAGCAAAATGTGGTACCTGGAGGAGCATTGAAAACAGAAAAGGGAAAGGGAGGGAGGGGTTTAAGGCTTACTGCGTTGTAAACGGTCCCTCTGCTCCGCATCTTCGGCACCAATGAAAGCATGGTCTGGGCAAACTACTTTGTTTGCAAAAACAGTCAATGACCAAGAGTGTGCACTTTCGTGGTGCCAGACGCCCGCGCCGCTGCTCACAACGCTACGCCAAGCAGAGATAATTTATGTATCTCGAATGGACGGACTTGCACTCAGCCTGACTTCTATATTGTGCATTTGCACCGCAGGTTTACTTTCTCAGCAAGAACAAATCGCAAAGACCACCAGCATCTAGTGCGATTATGTCACGTGAATATGTTAAACAAATCAGTTTTCTGGTGAACTGCGAGGTTCTCAACACTAGCAAAAAGGGTTGTTTTTAAATTGTAAAGTTGCATAATATATAGCGATCGCGATGATATGCGGCAGCATAGTAAAATGTAAAAGCGCGCGTGACTAATAAAGAACAGTTTTAATTGAGGCCCAAAACAAGTGCACGTAAGACCAGGAGCCATTAGCCTCCTGAGGCGGTATTTTGCGAAGTTTCGAAATAGTGCAAGCCGATGTCAAATGTGATTTATATTAGAAATATATCGTCTGTCCCTCGCTCTATTTCTGTGTAATTAGGAATATGATTGCATGCATCTCTGTGTATATTTTTTGCAGTAAGGCTTTGTGTATTAGATTATTTAAAAGATTACCATTTGCTATCTCCCTTTGTTCACATTTCTTGCATTTGTCTTCATATCTGTTATTACACAGTCATTTCAGTATACCCCGTGACCCGGGGTTCCACACTGCCAAAAAGCGGACAAAAAAGCACGATTCCTAGACTCAGCAGCTAGTGCATTTTTCAGTATCTTCCGTGTCGGTTTAAGCGCTTATGTAGACTTTATGCCGTTAAATTTATAGATGATAATAAAAATATATATTTAATTACGGCCTGAAGATTTGACAACATATATAAAGAGCTGATCATCTTAAAGATTCACATCAAAAAGTTAATGCACTCCAACGTTATCAGAAATATGCTTTGCAAATTTTTTCGGCGTTTTTATTCTCGATATAAACGCCGGAAATTTGACTTTGGCGTTTTTATACGTCATTTGGGAGAGCCTTAGACACTTTTTTTTTACGTGGAAAACTGATTTAAATAATTATGGGTTCCTTACACATATTTAACTTCTCAAACTTAGAGAAATTCTGTTATTTCCTCTTTTACGTGATGAACAACTATTTTATGTTTCTGTGGGCTGGAAAAAAAGTACACAGGGTGCGCACGCAAACCGTCTGAAAGTGACCAGTTAAGTAGCTCAATGTCGGAGTATGTAATACTACTTTGTTCTATTTAACAAAAATCACCATATGCAAGAGTGATGCTAATTTGCAAATTCAATTGACCGGCATACTGTCTTAACAAACCTCAAACGCTAAGCTATGCCGAAAACGTTCACTAGATTGCATGCTATTTTAGACCAGAGTTGGTCAGAGTACGAAGGTGCGTGTAGATGTGAGCATACAATTTTGATCTGCCATTTTGCATTATTTTTCGCCTGCATCACGGTGCTGAGCGTAAACAATTTTGTTCAGGAAAACAAGCCTCGTGATTGCCGCTCCAGAGTTTCTATTCTCTCTTTCTCCAGGTGAGTTGAAATGTTGTGGCGTCAGTGTGCAAATAGCCTTCAACTACTTCCTGTTCTGAACAAGACGGCGGGTTTTGCAGTATTTGCGATATGAAATATACACGCTATCTTCTAGAAATGGCCCCTTATAGAACTGTGAACGAATTCACTCTTACGATTAAAAAGTGATGAGTAGAAAATTTGAAAATATACATGAACCGGAAGTGTGCCGGGGCTACCTAATAGGTGGCGCCACTGAGTTTGTGCCAAGCAAAAAGGTCCGAAAGTGCCAATCCTTAAACTTTCGTGACGTTTTTGAAAATAATATAGCTTAATTTTAGCTCACTTGCGTCCTCATCATATCTATTGTGGAATGTAATATTTGATACACAGATTTTCGATTATATATTACAGGAAGTGCCCGTTTCCCGTGATTTTATGCACTGTAAATAATTCCTAAGCTCATGAGCGCAACTAGGATACAACTTCTAATACTGTGACGCAAAGTTGTACCAATGCGGCACTTTTAGGTGACCTACGGCGAGTCCGAACTAACGCTTTAAATTCAGGTAAAGTGTCTTCCACTGGGGTATCCATGATATATGTTGATTCGTATAAACACGACGTTTTGTATATTAATCTAACTCCTGTTTGACTGTTTTGTTGAAATTAAAGGGGCACTGCAGTCAATTTCGGAAAAGGTCGTTTTTTCCTCTTATGTTTTTTTTAATGTATTCTTACGTTTGCAAGTCCTGTATTTATCTCAGGGCAACAGAAAAGCACGTGTACTCTTTTGTCTCGCGGATTACACTGTATGGGACCAATGAGAAGCCCTTACAATACGCGCAGATTCCGAACGATTTCTTAATAACTCGTTTCGAAGAAGAGTCTGATAGCTACACATTCAGATAAGACTGATTTTCTCCCTGCATCGCTTGCAACTCGCCGACAAGTGCCCTTCGTTGACCACTTCACTCGGAAGCGAATTCTTCCCAAAGAGGGTGTGTCGCGATCTTTAAACACGCTTTCTAACGAAGAAATAAGCTCCCCACGATTGTGATTTCATGGTTGCTGGGGTACTTAGAGCGGTCTGGATAAATTGTCACCACAAGGACGATCTCGAAATCAACTCCAGTGCCAAAAATAAGAAACTGCGTTATTTGAAAATAACGCAATTTCTTAGCGTTTTGGTAGTTTGAAAATAAAAGTGGCTTATACGAATGACAAAAACCTACTCGTTTACTCGTTTCACGCTTGAAATAGTGCCTATTGCGAAAACAGAGCGAGGAAAATGTATACTCAATTTAGCGGTTCAAACCAGTTCGGACACTTATTTTTGTTCCCCGGAACGGATCAGAACTGAACCGAAAGCCGTGAGCCCGAAACCGTACCGATCCGATAAAATGTTTCAGGTTTGACACTCTGACTTGAGGCACGTGGAAAGCGCTGAGTGGTGTGTGGGTGCTGAATTTTCTACTTGTACAGCAAGCTCAAAGGCGGAAACATGCAAAAACGACAATATTTATGATATCATCGGCGTTTTCGAAGAGTTCAGAACTCAACCAGTGAAATAAGCGTAATTTCTGTATAAATAGATAAATAGGCACTGATTCATTTCGACTCTTCGAGAAAAATAAGCTCCCTTTTCTCGTTTACAGAGTTTCTGAAGATAATTAAAGCTCTTAATAGCTGCGGGCACCTGCAAAGTTTATTCAGACCAACAATGTATAAATAAACCAGATATGTAGTGCGCTTTAGCCATATTTCGATAATAAATATATTTCTATCATGGCAGAATGTGTTACACGGCTTGGTCTAATGTAGTCTATACAGTAAAAGCTTCGTTTCTCAACTACCATCACTTTAGCCGTAACTCCTATTATGCACAAATTAATGAGCTGACCAACACTTTAGTGCCGAACTGAAATACAATCTCGTTAACGTAGCAGCTTGGGCGAGTTGGTTGCTCATAGTAACACACTACTACAGCGCACTATTGCAAATGTACGCTCACTCCTTACACGAAAAGAACGCAAAATTCAAACGAACCGTGCTGTTTGCTCAGCGTGGTTCGTTTGAATTTGCTTTCTCTTCGTGTGTAGGAACTGATAGCTTTTGGAAAAGTGCGCTGTAGTATGTGTTAATATGAAGTACAATGTGCCTGATAAAACGTGCGTCGTGCTACGGATGTAAGGACAACCGTTATTATAGCCACTAGAGAAGCCACGGTTAGCATGAAATGTGATACTATCTGAAATAGTTACTAATTTTTTTAGAACGTTTATTACCGCTGCGAAACCGCTCTCTGTTCTTGACGTATCTAACGGTTGGGAACTCATAGGTCAAAACGCAGAATGTTTCAGAAGGTCAAAAGTTATTTTAAAGGTTAAACCATGCTCTTCATAGCCGAAATGTCAGAACTAAAGCCGATCTCCGTTGGAAAACATACGGACCATTGTTGCGTATATCCAGAGTTCGACTTAAATAAAAAAGCAAAAGGCAAAAAGCCTTTAGTGTCTTTTGAAGTTCAGCCTGTTGTAAGCCAGTAATCAAAGCGCATTAACAGAAATTCTTGGTCTCCGCTACATATCTTGAGAAATGTCTGGAATTAAGCTTATCCTGGTACTTTTTCATATCTGCATCGTGTATGGGGGTAAGTTAAGCATGCGTGTTTGCATAGCCATCACAATGGAATTAGTTTCGCGTCACTTGTCGAACGCGACACTAGCCTCCCTTAATCGCCAATTTTTGAAGCCACACGCTGAACACAATACCGTAATAATGCTCTGTCTGGCTATGCACTAAAAAGTAAAAAGTGACAGACCTGGAAAAAAATACAACCGCGTTGTTGCTTCCTTTTCAATCTGAATATCTTACAGTCAACGTTGGATAACTGTAGCGTTTGACTAAAACTACCGAAGCCGCTGAAAATGAAACCGTGCGAGCGCTACATGCCTATTCGAGAATTACAAAAACAAAAGCTGAGATCAATTGTCACTTTTCGAAGATATTGTTCTTCCAACTATTATATATTTTCTGAGCATTAACCCTGACACTGCACAAAACGACCCACCCTATCGCGCGATCTCGGGATCACTGGTGCCACCAGGTATTGTGTACTGCATTTATATGCTCTTGGTGGGCAGGAGCTGCAACTTCAGAGGTTTAAAAGTGCATAGTTTTACTTTCACCATCAAGAAGAAGAAAATGTATTGCGGGATTCACTCTGCATTGTAGGGTGATTGACACTGTGCCTCTCCGAGGAAGTTTAATCTCACGTTGCAGATTGGGCTAATGCATCGTCGGGATGCAAAAGGGTTTCTCTTGAGCCAGTTATTGGCCCCTTCTCTTGAATTTGGGAGGAACCGCTGGAAGAAAAATATGGAATACCGTTGTTCAGTTACTGTGTTTTTGTTTTCTAGAACAACCGTGACGACGTGTTTAATAATTGAGAAAAAGGTTGCCACCATTTGCTTTCCGACACTTTTAGAGCTTGATTTTCAAAGGTGGAGTCTCGCTACGAAAGACCCAAACGAATGACGCAAGATGTCTTCCGAGATCATATTTGTACATCCAGGTTTGGTTGCCTGTTAATATTTCAGTCATGTTTTTGACGTATTTAATGGTTGCAAACTGTTTTGACGTAAGTAGAATTGCAAATTTGGAATCTGTGTGGCATTTCTTGACAACATTCCACCATCACCATAATTTAAGGTTCCGTCAAATTGGTCGCCAGCGACATTAAACCTTTCTCACACGAACGCGTTCATGAAGAATCTTCGGAAAACTTGCCGAACTAATCTTCCGGGTCTCCTCGATAGCATCTCCACTCAATCGAGTGTCCTTTCTAAGAAGACTTCCGTGAGCAGCGACATTCTCTTCAGTTACAACCGTTCATGGTCTACAAGATCTCTTGTCGTCTATGAAAAAGACATGGCCACAATTAAATAGACCGAACTATCGAGATGTTGCAGATGTTACAGTGCAATGTCCCCGAAAGCATGTGACAACCGGTCTAGTGATTTCGACCTAATGACTACTGTTGAAATTGTAAAGCATCATTGATTGTAAATTCCGTCTCTCAACGTCCATAACCAAACATGAACGAAAGAACGTGTTATAAACTGTCCTATTCCGCGGCTATCACTGGGCGCCGTTTTGGTAGCCGATTGAGAGACAAGTTTTTAATGCGAAAGCATTAACTGTTTTATGAAACGAGCCGACCTCACCAGTTTTGAGGCCGCGCCAAACGGCCCTAAACTTTCTCCAAGTGAAACCGAAATCTGATTAATTTCGCCTTCGGTCCCATTGGCTGGTGCGCGCCATAGTTTGAGGAAACGAGGGCTCCCATTGGCCGCTGCGCGTCAGTTTCAAAGAGGGCCACCCCATGGCGCTGCGTGCCCGCGAGCGCCGCCAGCGCGCAGATACAAGGAGTCGGGTTGCGCTCGCGGGCAAACCGCCAGCGCGCAGGGAAAGAATCGGCGGTGCCGCCGCTCTGGAGAGGCGGCGGCACGGCCGATGTCAGTGCAGCGAGACCACTTCGCAAGGACGCGCGCAAGAGCGACATTCATGCTTTCGCATTCACAACTATAAGAAGGGCTTAGGTGTACCGCGAGCCTTTTTTATGAAAAAGATGAGGCTTTGTGGCGCCAGAGTTATTGTCTGCCTCCACCTTTGTTTTTCCTTGCCAGATTCGTGCTGCGGGTTTCGTTACTTTTGTGTATATAGAGTTATCGCTATAACTGCATCCTCGCTTGTTCATACTGCAACGTAACTTCAGCCAGCGTTTCCGAATACGCCCAAGCTTCTCTACTCTCCACTGTGCGAAACGGGGTTGGTGTTGACTAGCGTCGACCAGCTTCGTTTTCTTATTGCGAATGCCAGGCATGGCTCTGAAGGCCTTTTTTTGCCAATTTTTCGGCTCACGGCAACCATAACTAAACAATAAAATTCCAACGAATGTTTTTCTTTCTTTTTTTTGGGGGGGGGGGGCGGGGGGGGGAGGGGGATCGTAGGCGTAAGGGGTGGGACGGAAGTATGAAGAAATCAAACCTATAACGAAAAAGATGGCGCTCTCACGTTACGATGAAGCACCTTGACTCCCGCGTGTCTCTAAGCTTCGCCAACGGGTATACTATTGGAACAAAAAGGTTCCCTAAGTTTTAACGTGCACAATGCGTTTGACGTTTGGGCTTCCTCGCTTCTTTTTTCGCGAAAGGAGCAACGTCCCGGTGCGGGAGTTTATTTTATAAGCATTAAAATCACTTCACATGAAATTTTGAAGCTCACTGATTACGATGTGGAGCGCAAGTTAGTTTGCTTCATGCACAGCGGTTGCGATGATTTTCATAACATCGAGCTCTGATTGGCTGATTAAAAAAAATGGTGGGTAGACCTCAAGGCATCTAGCATTGAGGTCTACCCACTATTCTTTCAATCAGCCAATCAGAGCTCGATGTCGTTCTTACGTCACCGAAACTCCTACGCAAGAAGCAGACTACTTGCTCGCCGCATACAAAAACGAGCCACAGCACGCAAGCAACTGCTATGAGTGTTTATTTTTCTTTCTCATTTTGAATATTTTGAAGCCTCAATAGAATCTAAACAAATGTAAAGTTGTATGGGGAGCTATCAAATGGCGCAGATCATTAAGTATCACTACAATTTAGAATAAAAAGCTCCATTAGCGTGTGTGAGAGTAAACATACACACAATAAGTTGGAATGGTTTGGTTTATTCAAGTCAGAATATTATTTCGACGTTCTACGGAACTACGTATGCAATTGTAGTCTTATGTGCAGTTTCTCAGCTCAGAAAAAAGAGCGAAAACTACCCTCTATCGTATTTTCATGCTCTATCACAACCTTAGTACGTGTTTGAACTTCAGGTGTCATTCCTTAAACAAACGTACGGAATAATACCCACACATTATTTTTCTTAGTGTTCAAGGGGTACCAAATTAAATAAAAAGATGTCACCGAGTTGATTATACACACCTGCGGTTCAGTGGTTTATTTCTTTGTATTCAAAAGCAAGGCGCGGCATTACATGCAGCTTGCTTTCTTTTGACTCACAGCGCCGCAGATACAACTGAGAACGAGCCGCCACGCATGAACCTACTATACTTCGTTTAAGTTGAAGTCTAGACGTTGCCCACGCGACGATCTGATGAGGCTAATTACACAGTCTCAAAAGGCTCCATCATGGTGCTTGTCATGGGCCCATCATCGCTAAACCAGTCACAAACAAGAATGCCGAGTGATTTGCGCTTTTGAGGCGGCTTGGTGTGTTCCTTTAGCTCGGAGAGTCGGCTACGTCTGGACTTAAGCTATAACGACGTATAGATATGAGAAAAACCCTTCTCTCGTAAAAAAAAGGAACCATCTGCTGATTGCTTCGAGTTACGTGCTATTCTGTTACGAGTCTACAACTGTCGATCATAAAGCGCGTCGCCACCAAGAACTGAGGCCCGTAAATTAGTAATGTGCATCCACACTCCTCTCTTAATATTCTAAAAAAGCGTACTGCAAAAATTAAAAAAGTCGTTAGGTATTATACGTTGGGTCATTGATAACTTAACCTCCGTCAAAACTGAGGGAAATTCAATTGCCGCCTAATGCCGAGCTCTAAAACTTTCCATCGCTTCTCACTCAAACAGAAAATGCTGCGTGAATGAGCTGTAGACGCATTCGCGGAGTCTGAAAGATTGCACAAGTAAGCTATACTTCGTTTCAGCCTAAGTCGAGGACTCACCGAAGCTACGAGGCAATAAATCATAATCAAGCAGCGTCAAAAGCGCAAGTCACTAGGCTTTTTTGTGTCTTATTGTTTCGGTGGTGATAGAACACCCTATAAAAAAACACGACGAACATCATCTTCCACAGTCCAGTGTACAAAGAAAGTTATTGAAGAAATTGTCAATGTACTCGAAAAAAATACGTTAGAAACACTAAGAAAGCACGATAAGTTTTTTATTAAACGAAAAGTTAGACTTACCCTATGTCATTTGTCATAAAAAGATAAGTAGGTTACTATTTACGTGAACGAATGAATTACTTTCAGCAAATAAAAGTTAGTGTCACAGTATCTTAAGAATTTGTAAACTCTGCAATTATTATGACAAAATGTGTGACACCAAAACTCGTCGAATACATATTCCAGCGGAAACAACAAAGTGTAATTTAACAAAGACATCATGTCCCCGACACAAGAAATATTGGCACTTCAATGGTTTAATCGGAAGATGTGAGAAGTCTACACAAAGTTTCTGTGGAGGGAAAGATAATACATTTTCCGAATTCAAAGAATGCCAACGGACTTGCGAAACCGGTAAGTTTGAGATAGAAAATACATATCGTGTGTCCAACTTGATAAAATGGGAACTTGGTCGAGTTAGTAATTCATATTCTACGGTTAACAGCGCAAGATGAAACTTGATCTTGCGCTGTTAACCTTAGAACGTGTGTCCAACCTAAGCACGACCAACGAGAGACGAAGAAATCGAGCGCTAGAAAATGCAATAGGCGGCATAGACACAAAAGTATTGCAAAATGCTTCACGCATGTTAGGATAAAATACGAATAAAAGAACTCAAGTTCTGAAGTTTTAAGAGACTGAATTCTTGGTGTAGAACGCATGATTGATTAGTATTAAATGATTTTAGCTTATTAGTCTCTCCCTCATGCTAGATATTGTAATTTAAATGAGATATAGCCTGATAACAAGGCACGTAGCTGGGATAGTCGGCGGGGCATAGTCGTTTCGTGGGAACAGGTAATAGAAGACCAGGACCAGGAAACACACAGACAGGGAGCTGTGTCTAAATATGTAATGTGGTCTGGTAAAACAAAACAGCGCCCTGTCTGTGTGTTTAATCGTCCCGGTCCTACGACTTCTAGCGCTTTTCCCGCCGAACAAATAGCCCGATAAGATCCCCTCAAACGAGGCTATATATTTAGGACAACGTTATTTACCGCGAAGGACGTCAGAACATAAACGGGACGTGACAATTATAAAACGTTTCAGCTAAAATTACAGACCAAAATATTTGATCATTCTTCTTGGCCTGCAGATTTTAATTAGAATTTCTAATGTGTAGAGGTCAGCAAGCAACATACCACATTAAAGCTGACAAAAACACGAAGTTCCGCGATATTTATACACGAAGTTGAACTTTCTCAAGTCCGCCATACCGCAACCAAGGGTTAAAAATCTGACAAAAACCTTAAAGGCGCGAAAAGAAAGAAAACAGTGAGCTCAGGTTTTTTTTGTTTTTTTGTGATTCGGGGGTATTATGTTGCTGGTATCCTGAGCTCACAAATGTTAACTTTAACAGTTTAAAATTGCAACTGAATAGAGTGAGCACGCCTATGTTTTATGTACTCACTGATATGACGTACCTTGAGGAAGGACTCCATATTTCTGATTGGAATGTACTGATTAGAGAAAATATTAAAAAGGTTCAATTGTCCTATTTAAGAGACTAGTCAACACATTATCATGTCTCACACGTGCCCTGATGTCGCTTGATATATGGAGAGCTATCCCAGTTGTATTGTCTTCACCGTCTCTTTTAAAACAGTCTGCGCTCTTCAACAGCGCGGTGCATATTTATTTATTTACCTATTTTAGACGCGCTTCTTTATGTGCTACACTTTTTAGTAAATCGCCATAAGACCTGAAAATTTCTGGAGGGTTGTTAAGAGTTAAAAATTTTAAGTGGATTAGGTTATGTTGACCTCGGTATGTTACAAACATTTCATTCCTTAAGTTTACAACAATCCCTCAAACCATATCTCTTTCAGTTTTCCTCAAATTGAAATTAACAAAACCAGTAGTATGCTCATCGGTGTTCTTGTAGTAATATTCAACGTGGAGCTCTCGTAAATTGAAAGCTTAATTTTTCTTGAAGGGCTACGCGTAGGTATTAAATCTGTTAAATGAATTAAACCAATTAAAGATAACGAAAGCAAACTGGACTCAAGCAGTTGGAATGTCCTCGTCTCTCTCATTAACAAAGCGACATCGAAAACCATCCCCATGAGCCTTCGAAAAAGTCAAGACGTTATGTTTTGGCACGACGTAAATACCGATACAGATTCATGCAGTTAAAATTGATGCGCCCCAATAAAACCAGTTCAGCAGTTTACTACCCTTTTTCTATGTAGTTCTAAGGAAATGAACAGAATACAAGACATGCGGTGCTCCTTGAAAGCGCAATATTTACTAGCTCTCTCATATAAACCCCCATAACATATGGAGAACACGTGCCCTTCAGAATCTGATTTTTATTACGGTCAGGACCAGTAAGCGCGTTCCGTCCTGCCTAGCGCAAACTGTGCATTTTCCTTTCGTCACAAAGCCCAGAACAGGTGATGTTTTTCTAGAAACGCGTACCACCTTAGTTCCTTAAAGGGCAACTCTGCTTCCTTTTTGTTCGTGACAAAACAATGCAGTCCTTTTCAGTATCACCTAGGAAGACCTCACGTCAAATATTACGACGCAGTTCTGTCTCAATGTTTCTAAAAGAGATCCGGCAAACTTTGCAACTTGCCAAGCTGTCTAAATTGGCTGACTCAAATAGCAAAATAAAGGTGCAACCAAAAAAAAGGGAGGTGCAGAGGGGATAACGTTTAGCTCAATATTGGCCACGACTATCGCAGACGTAGCATGACTGCAGATAGTCATGGCTATGTCTGTGGCCATAGCCACTATTGAGCTAAACGTTATCACGATTGCCCCCCTTTTGCTTGTTTTTACTTTTCCAGGAGGCGTAACGCGTGACGTCAGCAACGGTTCCTCTCGGCGTTCAGCGGTATGCACGTGATTTGCGTAAAGGCCTGAACACAATAGCGGCAAGCGCCATGCGGTGCCGCCGTCTGACTCTCGGACTCTCCCAACGCGAGCAGGCCACAGGCAGGCCACATTGGCCTTTTTTTGGCGGGAGATATAGTCACGTGACAGGACTGGCTCTTGCGTTCTCGAGATCGCGCGCGCGCCTCCCGCCGGATTGCCCGCTCTTTCGTCGTCTGCTTGTCGTTAGATTCTTCCGTTTCGGTGCTAATCTTGCGAATACCTTAGCATCGAAACAGCACTCGCAGCTTACATGGTATTTGTCGATGATGACCTGGTGACCAGCGTGAATGTGATCATCATAACCTGCTCGCTGATTTTGCGACGTCGCGGCGTTCTGAATGAAATAAGGCCCAGTTTTTGGGTCCAGCCGAGTTGGTGCTACCGAAATACCGAGCGACAGGTCAGTGCTTTGCTGCCCCGGCTGCGCGTCAGAGATGAAGGCTACTCTCGATAATGTCTCCAAATCAACACGACATCCGTCACAAACCAGGCGACACGCGACAAGTGCCACGGAAACAAATTAACTATTACTCCGAATTCATCTCCCATAATTTCCCAGCGGTTGTGTCTATAGCGTCCTTATCTAGCTGCTCTGGCTGCGTCTTGTCCAAATAAAAGAGGTAACAGTCGCACAGTTTCGAGGAACCGCTCCGTCGGGAAGGGCACTGGGGGACATAGGGATTGCAGACGAAACGAAAGAAGGCTATGCTCCTTTGGAACGTAAAATATGCGAGGCGAAGCGGCTTGCGCGTTACCATGGGATGTCAACGTCACTATCTACGCCACCCTCCATTGTCTCCTTTCTTCTGCGGCGAAAAACGGCGAGCCGTCAACCGATCACGGGCAGGTTGAGCCGCTGAGGGCGAAAACTGGTATTGGCCGTCGGCCCACGGCGGTCAGCGGCACGAGGCAAGCTTCCGCGACGCTAGTGTGGTCGGGAGTGCGCTTCTCTGGAGCCTTCCGGCCGCCCCGCCGTGGTCCCGCCGTTACTGCCGTGTCCCGCGTCACAACCGCTGTCTTCGTCTCACCGTATGTGATTACTGTGATTACGGCCACACTACGGACACTATACATGCGCAGACACATGCCGCAGTTGTGCAGACGTTGTCGAATATAGCAGACACCAAAACGTAATAAAGAGTGCGGTGCAGAGGACACGCTGCGCGTAACACAAGCCCGCCCATATCCCGCCCTCATTGCGTAGAGGATCATTGCGACATCTCGTACCGCGTGATTGCCTTGTTCTTGGCGGCCCGTGGCCAATGTGGCCGTACGGAGCCCAAGTTTCGGTTTCGATTTCTGCTCGTCTTTAAAATTAGATAAAAAAAAATATATATATATATATATATATATATATATATATATATATATATATATATATATATATATATATATATATATATATATATATATATATATATATATATATATATATATATATATATATATATATATCCTATTTTTCTCGAAGCAAATGACGTTGTGTCTTCTACTTGGGTTTCTTAATGCGAAATCTCTCATTATTTCTAAATCTTCGGGATTGAGCTTTGTTTCTCTTTAACGGTCACACCATAGAGTTCTTACAATAAACGCTAGAGGCTCAGCTGGCGGTAGTGTGCTGTTGCATTTTGAAGCAGACAGCAAGCAGTCAGAAATTGACTTCCGGTAATGCATTTCTATGGGAAAAAGCGAGTGCATTTTCTCTCTGCGCTCGATTGTAAGAGCAAATATCGCAAAGAATTTGTACGTACTAGGCACATTGGAACATTTCTAAGTCACGCAGACGAAATAATTGGTCAGTTACAGCATTTTTATTTGAAATTCGTGCCATGAAAAACGGTGTTAAAACCGCTTCGTACGTGTATTTATGTGCACTGTCGGACACTGTTAGCGCGAACACGGCGTCGACGCTTTCAAACATGGGGGATATACGTGCCAAGCGAACGAAGGACATGTGCAAAACCAAG
Organism: Ixodes ricinus; assembly: GCA_037355805.1. Lineage (NCBI taxonomy): Eukaryota > Metazoa > Arthropoda > Arachnida > Ixodida > Ixodidae > Ixodes > Ixodes ricinus. The sequence continues at coordinate 34,404 of JAZHYW010015241.1, forward strand.
AGAGACGGCAAGAACTACGCAGTAGCACTGGATAAGTAACTCCTTGGGCACGCAGACGATCAAAATACATTGAAAGCCACGTGATATAGTCAGTTTTGCAATAAATAAGTACTTGCTTCATTCTTTCTGCTCATGAATATGTGCGAAGATGCTTGTTCTGGGTTCAAATCATCACCCGCACGCTCCAAATCTTTGCAAATGGGGGAGCCAGAAAACAGGTGCCCGATAAAAACTGCCCGACATAGGAAATAATAAAACGACACACTTTTCGTAGCTCACGTTCTTTATTTTTTTTGCGTTCGAATGTTTCTTTAACCGATCGTAAAGATGCACGACGGAGTCATTTTCATCCAATGACAGGACGGGCATATTAGCAATATATAAGCACCACCGAAATGCTAGCAAACCTTGAACACACTCTACATTCCTTTCGATCGTTAGTTCGCTTAGAATCGTCGCTCGTTTTCACATACCTTCCTTGAAAGAGATGGTTTGGGCCTGAAATAGAGCGAAGTTTAACATCGTTCAGTGGTAAAGAAAAATGCTGTAACTAAAGCAATTACTCTTTCACAATACCAATAAAGATACATACTATCCGGTAGCAACCAAAATGACAAAAGTTATTCATGTTATTTTCCGTCGAAGAGACAAAATTCACGCGCGTTTTCCCATCGGAATACACAGGGAGGCTGCAAATGTAGACTGCATGCTGTCTGCTTCAATTTGCAACCGGAAGTCCCATAGACACTAGCGCCAGCTGAGCCTCTAGCGTTTATTGTAATAACTCTATGGGTCACACTAAGGGATGTGCATAAGCGCCTGCAATGCGCAAGTATTGAAGGAATACTGCGACGGAATTATTAGCGCCTGTTTTATTGTCGAAGTGTCAACCACTTTCGTTCCACAGCAAGGAGAAACCAATTTTTGCCTGAAAAGACACGAAAACCTTATTTAAAAGGAAGAAACCGAATGTCGTTAGGTCATTCTAAACTTAGAAGCAGCGCCGCTCGGCGAGAAGTACGATGGCAAGCTGCGTGCGTGCAGGCCCCGTCTAACCGGATTTTTGTTTTCTCTCCCGGCCTATTCAACTCCTCCGGGGTGCGGGGAGGGTCAACTGAAACGGCCATGTTGAAACGCGTTCACGACTCCAAGTGACGGAGCTCATACCCACTCCAGCCCCCAAGCAACTTTGCCCGTACAGGAGAAGTTGATCTCACGTCTTCCGGGATGTATCGCGCTTTCCAATGGTTGACCTTCGAGCGCTTGCTGGAATCGGTCCTTTGGAACAAAAAATATAGCCATCCGTTCAAAATACAAGCGTGTGATTGTCATTAGCAAATCGAGTTGATCATGTTTATCTTATTTCAAAACGTGAGAGGTATATTTTGAAGTTTCGATTCAGTGTTTCTTTAATATATTTCACGATACGCTTTCGAACTCTCTTTAAAAGTATTATTCAATAAAAATTATTATTTTGTAGTTTTGCATTTAATAATTGCTCCGCTTCACCTTTCCCGACCACTCGGCTAAAGTCAGTTGTCCTTGATATTTGTTGGTTGCATCTAAACACAGCTAGAATAACGGGAGGTTAATACAGTGAGATAGTGGAATCAGGCTCTCTTAAAACCCTTTGGAAAGACAGCATTAGTTACTTACGCATTCGGCAAAAGTTGCATCTCAGCAGGTTTCAATTTTGGTAAGTGCGCTAATGATAATTTTCTGAGCCTCTTAATAAACACAGAAAAGTTTCTGACCACGTGGTTAAGGGAACTCAACAAATGGTTGCAGCAGTTCAGTTTTCTATATTTTCAAGTCTCTGAATCCATTTCTGCTTTGTTAAAATCTTCTCATATGGTGCCGCCGGTAATAATGCATGGATGTACGTTCGAAGCGCTGGGGCAGGGTGGCGTTAAACAATTACTTTCTCTGGATGCATACTGAAGCAACGAAACTTGACAAGCATCATTCTGGGGGAAGGTAATAAAGTTGAAGACAAAGGAAAATTGATGCTGACATAAAAAGACAAATGGAATTTACTTACGTTGTTCTTTTTACTTTAAGAAGAGGGTTTGGGGGGGGGGGGGGCAAAGAGGTTTTGTGTCCTATTTGAATGAGCTCCACAAAATGTCGTGCAATATTCGTGAAAAGCGCTGGGATAAATATTTCTGTTCATTTTGTGAAATATAATTTAACAAAGAAATCAGAACGATGGATGCCTTAAAACTCAGAATATTGATTGATTTTTATCAGTCATTATTTAATATCAATATTTTTATCAGTCAAAGTTTATCATTCACAAAATGATTATCTCTTAAGTGAATGTAAGCAAACAGTCTACAAACATATTAACACACATTTCTATTTACAGAGGAAATTATAACCGCCGAAGACTGTCGGATGGACTTGAACAGGGAAAGTGCGAACAGAAAAAGAAAGGAAGGCCAAAAAAACCAGTTTTCCGGTGGTACTTCAACAGCACCAACTCCAATTGTCATATGTTTAAGTGGTCCCGTTGTAGTGGCAATAGAAATAACTTTCCTACGAAACAAGATTGCATGGTATGCCAAAGAGGTAAGTCTTTAATGTGGACATCAAACAAGTACATATTAACACTCATTAATACTGATCCATCTCTTAAATAGCAGCAATGGCACATTAGAGTGTATACGGCGCAGCATAAAAATAGGATGATTCCTAATTAAGCAAAGCTTACCAACAAGAAATTGCACGCAATATTATACTTGATTTATTATTCTTGCACACTAGTAAGCTCAGAGACCAAAAAAGCTGGTGTTGAATTAGTCAAAAATACAAAACAGCACGGATATTGTTTTTCAAGACTAACTCAACCGGTGTCTTTTCCCTTTCCTCTTTCTGGTATCGCGTAGCGACGCAGAAGTCACTAAGTATTAAAAAAAATAAACGTAAACCTTTCGGTGGACATCCACCTGGTTAGGAATGACAATGAATAAAAGGAAACTCTAACCAAGAAATTGATACGGAGCCCGACGTTTCAAGGCCAGTTTGGCCCCTTGATCACGGGTGACTGTTCTTGTCCTTGTCGTCGTCTTGCAAATTGCCCGGTGTTATTGGTTTCTTTAAAGCGGCCGTTGTATCTGCATGTGCTTTATGGTTCGTAGCGCCCCGCGTGATGCACCGCAAACCAGACACATAGACACATAGGACGCTTAGCAGTGTCCCAGCTGACCGGTTGACATTATTTTCGGTGTTCTGAATATACCAGGACCCTAATAAAAGGCGTCTTCGCCAGTTTCTTTCCGTGCAAAGAATAGAGCATTTGTTGAATTCAATCGTGTGACCCTCTTTTTGGACGTGTTCTGCCAGCGCACTACCCTGCACGTTATTCTTTTTGACGTCATACTGATGCTGGCGTAGACGTTCCGGAAGTATTTAGTTTCCCCAATGTAGGAGGCGGCGCAGTCACCACCGGGGATCCTGTAGACGAGTCCCTGAGGACTTTTCTTTAGGGGGACGATCCTTTAAAAGCGAGAAGAGGCGTCAAAAAAAAAAAAAAAATCAAAGTTTTCTTTTTTTATTTAGTAGAAACGTTATGTTAACATTATTTCCTACGAACAATAAATTAAGCCACCCTCAGGTAGCACAGCACTTGGGGCCAATATTTTGTTTTTGTCTAAGAATTTAGGGCCTTAGAAAGCTCGATAAAACGAAGGTAGTGACAAAATTGGCCTTCTTTTTCAAGTCTTTTGCACCTTCGCCATAATTCGCCAGTACATGTCCCAAAGTTAGGCTTCCTGTTGGTAGTTTGACTGTCATCTCGCATCTTCGGACTTAAATCGCCATACAAGTGCCAGCGTTAGGCCTAAACATCTAGTTATTCGTTTTGTTATGTGGCAACTTTGAGCCTAAATTGCCGAACAAGTGCCAGCGTAAAACTTCACTGCTGGTTTTTCGGTTCATATGTCATAACTTTGGCTCAAGTTCAACACTTTGGCAGTTAGGTGGCCAGCCCCCCCCCCCCCCCCAAAAAAAAAAAAAAAAAAAGCCATGGAAACTCAAAAGATACTACTTTGGCATTAACTAACGCATTAGGAAAAAAACATTATTATGCCCAAGGTTGGTCTCTAGGATTGCAAAATCGGTGTTAAGTTATGCGTTTCGCTGTCGTGCTTCCTAAACATTTTGATTATATTAGGAAATTGAAAAAAAAAAAAAACGTTGAAACATGCACGGTAGCAACTGCAGATATCTTAAGCTAACTTTTACGATGGTACACAGTGCGACACAGTTAGCACAAACAAGATGCCATAAGAATTTTATTTTGATCTTATTTAGAGTATTTGTAACCACATTTGATTGGCCGGGCTGATGTCTATGGAGACTGTCTATAGAGACATATTTCACCACACTGCAAGTGTTTATCAGTAATTCAGTTCCAAAATAAAAATTATGGGCAAGCGCTCGTTTGTGCTGGGTGTGTCGCGCACGGTACCTCACTTCTTTTATCACCATTTCAGTTTCATTTAAAAAAAAATTAATCTGCATTACTAAGCGCACCACGTAACCTCCTCTTAAAATTGAATTGACTAAAGTGAAACCCGGATGTCCTATAATATTACGGCGATCGGAAGGCTACATTCATAAAATAATATCTACATGTTTTTGTATATCATATCTTCATTATTTTTGATGACAGATTCGGAACAAAATCACGACAGAACCAGAAAATGTGAAATATTGCAGCGTGCTTGATTGAAAAGATACCGATTCTCCGTTCATTTAGAAGATTCGTGTACAGTCTTACTCCGAACGAGAAGATAAGGAGGCCAGAATGATCTGGCCTAGTCCGTCACCTCCTAGCTGTTTACCAAACATTCTGCGTCGAATACTCGAGATAACGAACATAGTAAATAAAGATCCGCGCGCCCTATTGCCGGTTCATTCACTGTTTCTCCCTCACGATAAACAGATGTTACTCCGACGAACGGTCGCCTGCTGCTGCCGCCGTCGACATTCGCTGCTGCTTTCTCGACGTGTGTTATTCTTTGTCGTTCCTGGTACAAGTTTGACTCCCGTATATATTTTCTTCATTTTGTTTTCTTCCGCCTCATCGTCTGTCATTCGTGACATTTCTGGTGGAGGTGCGGGGTAACGCAGCCCATGAAGCGGACCCCTCCGAGGCCTCCCAGCGCATGCCCAGTCCCTGGGTCAAGAAGACCGTCCGTAGAGATTACCGAGACCCGAGGAAGCCGCCGTGTTTAAAGCTTGCCTCTGCAATTTGGTCTACTGCCGGAGAAGACCCTCCAGTCGACGAAAACGGCGATGAGCAACCAATCGTCACAGACTGCCACCGCTGCCTCCCCCGTTGTTAACAAGCCTGTCGCCCTCCGAACTCCGACGACTTTCCATGGCGACGACCTGCTCCCACGCTATAGCGAGCGACCTTGGGAGATCAACGACTACCTACGACGTCTACCCTCTTCGATGCCTGCGCCTCGAAGTGGGTCCTAAGCGCCCTCACCACGACGTCCAGCTTCGCGAATGCATAGGCCCCACCGTGAAAGCCTGTCACCCCTCGCCCCTCGCCGAGGTAACTAAGCGCGGCAACCCCTGGAGGTGGAGTTGCCGAGGACGACAGTCGCAAAAATCCTTCAAGAACGTTGGAGGGCCCGATTCTGCAGCGCTGCCCAACAATCTTAATGTTGTCATCGAAGGCCACGACGCGTCGGCGCTCCTGGACACCGAAGCAGTTTACTACGTTCTGAGTGGGACACTCTCTCGCCACCTTCGCGAAGTCACGACGCCGTGGAACAGGCCGCAGACACGAACCCCGAAGGACAGCTCATCACGCCTGTTGGGAGGTGAACTGCTCGCGTCGAAATTCACGGGATGAACTGTCCAATCAAGTTCGTCGTCCTTCCGGGCTGTGGAGAGACGTCATCCTTGGCAGGGACCTCCTGTGTCAATACGGTGCTGTGATCGACCTTGGAGCTAGCAGATTGGCGTTGCGAAAACCCGCAATACCTACGGAGGGTAAGAAACGACGCCAGCTGCCGTCCGAGTAATTGCGATCCACGTGAACCTGCCGCCGCGGTCGAGTGTTCTCGTGCCCGTCGTGACCAATAAAGTCGCCTGCGGGAAAGCTCTTCTGGAAGGCAGCGTTAAACTGCACATGGGAAGAGTAATTGTCGTCGCACGAGGCACTGCGGTTTTCAAAGAAGGACGCATAACTGTTCTCTTGACGAATGTTCGACGGGAGTCGCAGCACCAAACGAAGAGGTACTGCCGTGGTCGAAGTCGAACAACTTCAAGCGTCAGCCGCCATTACCTCAATCTCCAAGAAACCTGCGCCGTCACAGTCCAACAGCACGCCGCCTTCGCGGTTCAACGTCGACACCAAGCTGTCCGCTTCAGAATGTTGACGGCTAGTAGAACTTCTCAACGAGTATTTCGAGTGCTTCGCGACGTCATCAAGGGTGCGACAAACGACATTAGGTAAAAAACCGTATCGTTACTAACGACGACGCACTGCCGTTACTCATCAGTTGCCGAAACGGGTCTCTTTAAAAGAGAGGAGGTGATACAGAACAGGTCCACGAAATGCTCGACAACGACATTGTCCTAACTTCAAGTAGTTCATGGGTTAGTAGTCAAGTAGTTACGAGTGTCCTTGTGAAGAACAAGAAGGGAACACTGAGGTTCTGCGTGGACTACCTTCGACTAAATGCCTTGACGGAGAAAGATGTCTACCCTCTTCTCGAATCGACGACCCCTAGATCGGCTGCGCCACGCCGATATTTTTCGTCAATAGACTAAGAGCGGCTACTGGCAGATCGTAGCCAACGACCGAGACCGCGAGAGACAGCCCGTTACGGCGGACGGACTGTACGAATTTAAAGTAATGCTCTTAGGACTATGCAGAGCACCGGTAACATTTCAGCGCTCTGGCTGGTCTTTATTTACAAAGGTGTCTCGTCTACCTCAACGAGGTCATGATATTTTAATCAACTTTGACGAACACTTTTGGCGATTTTGGGGCGTGCTTCAAGTCATCAAGACCGCCGGGCTGCCACTTAAGCCGACGAAGTGCAGGTTCGCCTAGGGCAAACTGAATTTTCTAGGCTATGTCGTGAGTAATGAAGGTGTACGACCTGACCCTGCGGATGCGTCCGCCGTAGCCGAGTTTTCCTCCCAACGGACAAGAGCGTCGTCCGAAGATTTCTCGGGCTTTGCGCCGGCTTATATACTCTTCGTTCAGGACTTCGCAACACGTTCCGCGCCTCTGACATACCTTACGAAGGAGGCCGTAAAATTCGAGTGGACAGAAGAACGATAATGGGCCTTCGACGAGCTCAAACGAAGACTTCAGACGCCTCCGATTTTTGGCCATTTCGACCGATTTGCAGTGACCGAACTTTCACAACGATGCAAGTGATACGGGACTAGACGCGGAGCTCGTCCAACTGCAGGACGGAACAGAAATAGTAATTGCCTGCGCCAATCGTATGCTCTCCATGGCATAGAGCAATTGCTCAACGACCGAGAAGAAATGTCTTGCCGTCGTCTGGGCGAAGAGCAGAGTTCTACCCGTATATATACTTGTACGGAAGCCCGTTTCCAGTGGTCACATACCACCACTCGTTTTGTTGGCTCGCAAACCTGAAGAATCCTATCAGGACGCCTCTCGCGGTGGCGTCTTCGACTTATAAAATTCGACATGAGTGTGATCTAGAAGTCCGGCCGCAAGCACAGCGAAGCCAATTGTTTGTCGAGGGCACCCTTTGAGCTGTCGTCTGAACGCACCAACAACAGCGACGACAACGACATTTTTTGTTACGTGGTGACCGTGAACAACCTGGAAGTACTTCAACTAGACGATCCTGAGCTGCGTGCACTCATCGAGCATCTGGAGAGAGGAGAGAGTGTAGTTCCATGTGTCTTCGCTGGCGAGCCCTGACAAGCTTTGGTGTTCAAGGAAGTGTGCAGTACAAAGAAAACTTCGGCGGCACCAACTCGACGTGGCTGCTGATTATTCCTGCGAGTCTCTGAGTGGAAGTCTTCCAAGCGTGCCACGACGATCCGACAGCGGGGCACCTCGGCTAGAGCAAAACACTTGCACGGATTCGAAGAAAATACAACTGGCACAAGCTCCCGAAGACTGTCCACTTCTACGTCCGATCGTGCCGCAAATGCCAACGACGCAAGAAGCCACCGACGGAGCCGGCAGGACTCCTGCAGCCGATCACTCCCGACTGCGTCGTTCCAGCATATTGGAATGGGCTTGCTTGGACCGTTCCCCCCATCGACGCAAGGACAACGGTGTATCATCGTCGCGACCGATTACCTCACGAGGTATGCCGAGACCAAAGCCCTTCCATCGGGTACTGCAGTGTAAGTCGCCAAGTTCTTCGTTGAAACCATCGTCCACAGGCACGGTGCCCCCGAAATAATGATTACAGATCGAGGGTCGTCGTTTTTGGCACAGCTTACTCAAGAGATCCTCCGGCTCGGCCCACCAGCCATCGTCGAACGGCAGTTGACCATCCGCTGACGAACGGGCGGACGGAACGGCGGTTCAAGAGACCACTGGAGTTACACCTTTCCAGCTGGTACTTGGTCGGAAAGTAACGACCATGCTGGAAGCGATGCTGCCCCACGAGCCAGCTGACGATTGCACTGACGACGCCCAGGTGATTGCTCAACGGGCCGAACAAGTCCGCCAGCTCGCCCGACTCCGGATTCAAGACCAGCCGTGTGTCGACGCTGGCCTCTACAACCTTCGTCGACGGGACGTTCACTGCCTGCCCGGAGACAGGGTGTGCGTGTGGACACCCATTCGTCGCCGCGGCCACAGGGAAAAACTGCTGAAATGGTGCTCCTGACCGTACAAGAAAATTCGTTGCCTCGGGTAGCTCAACTACGAAGGGGTGCCCGACGGAATGCAGACATCATCACGACACCGATTACGACCCGAGGTGTTCCACGTCGTTCGACTCAGGCCGTTCTACTCTTGGTAGGACTGTGGACATTTCGTGTTCTGGAGGACTTTTCAGCTTACCATTATTTCCTTTCGTTGGTGTTGCACCGGGGCCACCGTGATTGTGGCGATCTGCTTTTAAAGGGGGACTAATGCCGCTGCATGATCGAGAAGAATACGCTTCTCCGTTCATCTAGGGGCGTGTTCCGAAATTTACTCGATCTTACTCCAGGGTAAAGGTTTGGTACCATGGCGTTCCAAAACTTACCCGCGTTCAACGCTTTCAGTCTGCGTCGTCCCGTGACATGACCCGCCGGAGTAACTCGGATCCATTTGAGTAGGTGGAACACAGCCTAGAAGATTATTATATACTCTTACCCCAAGCGTAAGAGTATATAATAATCTTCTAGGCTATTTCACCTACTCCAAATATCCGGCAGAGGCCCGAACACGCCGTGGCCTAGGCGCCTGAACAAAGATCATTTCGGAACACGCCCTGGGCGGGCGTATTCGTGCGGCATTGGCCCCTTTAAAAACGGGTCGCCACAATTGTCTGAAGAAACAATATTAGCTGAGTCTCAGGTGCTGAAATCGTCTGATCCCCGGAACGGCAATCGCTGACGTAGTACACCTCGGGTCGTAATTCCGTCGGGCACCCCTTCGCTGCGAAGGTAACGAGCCACTGCCCCAGCCTCGAGAACACCATTCAGCAGTTTTCCCTGTGGCCACGACGACAATGAGTAATCACACACCTTCAGGCGGCGATGTAAAATCGACAGATATAAATCGACACGATCAGATCGCAGCTAACGGCGTAATCACCTAGTAATCGTCAGCTGGCTCGTGGGCAACATCACTCAACATGATCGTGCACTCCGATAATTACCAACGATGCTGAACTGCCGTTGCCGTTGGGTAACTGCCATTCGGTAACCGAAGCCAGAGGATCTCTTGAGCTGGCAAAACGACGACCCTCGAACAGCCAATCGATATTTCAGTAATTTGATGAACACTGGCGACGCTGCAGTACCCGATGGAAGCTTTATTCGGCAGCCCCTAATTGAATATCGACGTGCCGTTGAAATCACCTTGCGTCTGGGAGGAACGGTGAAACAGCCGAATATGCTGGAACGGCACGGTATCAGGAAGATGATCGCTGCAGAGCGTGGCTTCTTGCGTCGTTACGCGCGACTGGGCGTAAATGGGCGATGTGAACTGGCAACCGAGACCGTTCTTCGAATCCGTATATGTTGCCTCAACAGCCAACGCTTCAGATCGCTCGTGGCGCAGCTGACTCCGCCAGCTCACTGGCAGCCGCATCGGCTCTTGGCAACAGCCGCACTCCTTGAAACACTAACTTGTCGGAGCGCATGGAACTACACTCTCTCCTCTCTCGAACCTTCGATGAGTGCACTTGGCAAGATCATCACAGACAGTAAGCTGTTCACGGTCTGCAAATGTCGTTGTCGTCGCTGGCCTTTCAGACGACATCAGGCGACAACAATTGGCTTCGCTGTTCAACGCGACCAGACACTTCTGAATCACGCTCATGTCGGGCCTACCCACTGGAAGTCGGGCGTCTGATAGCGCATTAACAAACAGTGGTAATATTGAACCGCTCAGGCCGCTAATCTCTGCCTGGGTAAGTACCTTTCGCCCCGGATAATCGGTCGTTGAGCTCCCAATGTAATGGAAACGTATTCGCAATTCTTGTTCCGTCCGCAGTAGTTGGCTCGGATTCAGTCGCAATCGTCAGTAACCAAAAATCAGACGTCTTCGTTTGGCTCGGGTATTATACAACTCACTCAATTTTGGCCTCCTTCGTAGGCTATGTCAGGGCGCGGAACATCCCATTGAGCAAGTATAGCGCAAAGCAATCTCGGACGACACCTTCGTTGGGCGGCCGGGTGGGTAGATCGCTGCGGTATAGCCTAGAGATTCGGACGCCTAGTATTACCACGCTCATCCGGCGATGTGATGACGAGCATTTAAAAATGCGAAATTCAGAGAACCGTTAAGACCTCGTTAATTTAGCAAATGAGACCGGCCAGAGCTAGTATGTTACCGGTGCTCTGCATAGGCATTGCTTTAAATTCGACGCAGTCCGTCCGCCGCGCAGACTGTCTTCATTCGGTCTCGACTCAACACGATCTGCCGGCTAACTGCTATCTATTGACGAAGAGCGGGCGTAACGATCAGACATCTTTCTCCATCCGTGAAACCCCAATCGAGAAGGCTATTCCACGCAGGTAATGTTCCCTTGTTCACAAGGACACTGCTGTTCTGGCTACATGAACTGCGGACCAGGACAATGTCGTTGTCGGCGATTTCGTGGTTATATTCTTCTCCCTCTCGGCAATGTTAACGACGTGCGTCGTCGTTAATGATACGATTTTATGATATCGTTTGTCACGCAGCATCAATATCGCGAGGAAGTTCTGCTGGCGTTATGTCGACGTTGAGCTGGTATGGTCACTGAATTTGGCAAATGGCGGCCTTTAATTGTTCGACTCGACCGCGGCAGTACTACCGTTTGATAGCAACTCCCGTCGGGCATTCGTCAGAGGAACAGTTAATGCGTCAGCTGGCTGGCTTCGCGGTGCCGTGCGGCGACAGTGCACCGATGTGCAGTTTGTAGCTTCCAGAAGGCGCTTTCCCGCGGGCGGCAGTGTCGCCAGGCGGGCGTTACGGCGATTTTGCGTGGATCACTGGCGCCGACAGCGTCTCCGTAGGTGTGCGGGTTTTCTGGCATATCCTGCGCCCAACTCAGGTCGATCTGGCTTCATGATCCCACAGGGTGACACTCACACAGCCCGGAAGGACGGCAATTGGGCAACGGTGTAGCGTGATAACCCTTCGGGAATTTCATTCCACATCGTGACTTCGCGAAGATGGCGAGCGTGTCCCCTCAGGCAGCCAATGCTTCTTCGGTAATCCTTCGATGTTAACATTAAATTGTTAACGCTGAAATCAGGCCCTGCCAGACAACAGATTTACGACTGTCGTCCTCGACAGCTCCGCCTCGAAATTTGCCGCGCTTAATTACCTCGGCGAGGAACGAAGTGACTCACGGTATACAGCTGGGCATCTCTATTGAGCAAACCTTCGGGCGCGGTATCGTAGGCTGGCGTTGATCGCAAGGTCACTCGCCTGGCGATGGGGTAGGTCGTCATATGGAAAGTCGTCGGCGATTCGGAAGACGACAGGCGCTGACCAACAACCGGGGGAGCGAAGCGGTAAGCGGTGATGACATCGCCGTTTTCATCGACTGAAATTAAATTTGGGAGCGAAAACGGCGATACTCACGGCCTCCACGGACGGTCTTCTGACAGGGATGAACGTAAACAGGTCGGAAGAGATTAAGCTCGCCAACGTTACCGCATATGAAATGAATGGCGGAAAGCAGATGAAAGCTCTGCGAGATCAAACAACCAGCACGTCAGCAATGTCGACGGCGCGGCGAAACGCCATTCGTCAGGTAGCTATCTGTTGCTCGTGAGCCGCCAGATCTATTTACCTGTTCGATTGTACTCAGTATTCGACGCGGAGATGTTTGATAACAGCTGGGAAGTGACGATTTAGACAGACATCACTTCTCTTCTCGTTCGGAGTAAATAATAAATGAACGAATCATTATGTCAATCAAGCACGCTACACAACCTTCACGACACTGAACTACTATCGGCTGTTGTTCGAATCACAATCATCAAATAATGAATATGTACTTCACAAACATGTAGACATGTGAATATCGCCGCATATCAATACTGTCAATTCAGGCAGGAGGTTACGTATTGCGCTTAATGCGGGTGAAATTGCAATGAACTGAATGACAAAGTGGTACCGTGCGGGCTACGGCACAAACAGCGCGCCACTGAGCCTGATTTTGAACTGAGCCGACGCGGTGTGGTAATGCATGTCTATAGACGATGTCGCCAGACATCGGCCCGGTAATCAAATGTGGTTACAAATACAAACAAGGCAATAAAACTGTATGACTCTTGTAACTGGCTTTAACCAATGCGCGTATACCATTGTAAAAAGCCAACGCATTGCCGTGCATCCTCGAACTATTCGCTAATCAAAATGTTGAAATTTGTGTAAACATAACAACGCCTATTACTCCTAATAAAATATATATCTTTGATTTCCATCTTTTTTTTTAACAAAATGTTGAACTGAATAGAAAATTATGACATATCTTCGAAAAACGCGCCATTCGGCAATTTAAATCAAAAATTACCACACTCAACAAAACGAATAACAGATGTTTAGGCCTAACATGGCACTTATATGGCGATTTAATCGAAGATGCGGAATGACTTAAACTACCAACAGAAGCCTAATGAGACATGCTACTGGCGAATTATAACGAAGATACAAAAGATCTGAAAGAAGGCCAATATCGCCACCTTCGACACTATCGAAGAGCCTAAATGCTAGACAAAACAAACTAACACAATTGTAATTGTTCGTAAAGAAATAATGTTAACATAACATTTCTACTAAATAAAGAAAACTGATTTTTTGACGCCTCACTAAAGAACTCGTCTACAGAATCCCCGGTAACCTTCTGCCGCCCCATTGAAATGGGGCTGTCTACGCCATACATGTCTGTTATCAAAAATGTAGCATTAAGGCGCTGGCTTAGAAATCCCAGAAGGGTCACACATTGGTAACAAATGCGAGGAAAAAGCTGGCGAATTTTCTGTATTCAGGCACCGAAAATAATGTCGGCCGGTCGCTGAACAACGTCTAATGTTCCTGGCTATGTCTGTGCATCAAGATTTCCCAGAGCTAATGCAGCACACGCAAAACCAATAACACCGAACAAGACGAATACAGTACCCGTAGATGAAGGCCAAACAACTAACGTCGGGGTACACTCCCTCAGTACAGTTGGAAATTTCGCTTACATTCATTATATTCTAACCGGAGCGGATGTCCACGAAAGATTTACGTTTATTTTAATACTAGTGACTTCTGCATCGCTTGCGATACCAGAAAGGAAGAGGAAAGACACCGGTTAATTAATCTTGAAAAACAATAATCCCACTTGTTTTAACGCAGCTGTCTCCTGTATACCCAAATAATAAATCAAGTATAATATTGCGTAAATTTTGTTGACAACACCGCTGAATAGGAATCATCTATTTTTAGCTCTTTGCGCCATACCTCTAATGATATACGTACTATTTAGAGATGGATCCTGTTAATATGTATTTGATGTCCACATTAAGACTTGCATAACGGCGCTCTATCCCAATCTTACAAGTAGAACCTTTCTATTGCCACTGGCTGGACCTTAAACATTGTGGAAGTTATTAGCGAAATACGGCCCCTGAGCTGGCGCTCACTTTCTTTGTTACTTTCCCCTGTTAATCCATCCGACGGTATATTTCGGCGACAATTTCACCTCTGTAAATAAGTAATTGTTAATATGTTTAGACTATTTAACACATTCACCCAAATAATCGTTTGTAATGATAAACTTTGACTGATAAATATTGATATTAAATAATGACAAAAATCAATCAATATTCTAGTTTTAGGCATCCATCGTCTGATTTCTTTGTTGAAATACTATTTCACAAAATGAACAGAAATATTTATCCCAGCGCTTTTCACGAATATTGCACGACACCTGTGGAGGCTCATTCAAATAGGACACAAAACCTCTTTGCCCCAAGCCCTCTTCTTAAATTAAAAAGAACAACGTAAACAATTCCATTTGTCTTTGTAATCGCAAATGACTCAACTTCTCCCCGAATGATAACGTCAGAAATTTCCTTGCTCATTATGCACATCAGAAGAAAAGCTGTTTCCTACTCCCAGCACTTCGGCTGCTACATCAACGCCCATTGCCGGCAGCCATACTGAAGATTTTAAATGAATTCAGAAAACAATAGAAAACTGGGCCTATACAGCCATTGTTGATTCCACTGCCACGTGGTCAACAATGTTCTAAGAGGCTCAACCAACTCGGTAGCGCACTTGCAAATTGAAACCTGCTGAGCTGAGTATAGTAACAATACTGTCTTTCCAAAGGGGCACAAGATTCCACTATCTCACTACAATTAACTCAACAATATCAGAACTGACACAGCCGAAGCAGAGCATTGCAAAACTACAAGATAATAATTTTATTGAACTCTTCGCACAAGGATTCAGCACTATCAAATGGCAAAGCACTGAATCAGCACTTCAAAATATACTCACCGCTGAAATAAAGACAAACATGATCAACTCGGTATATGACAATCACCTACGCGAACGGATGGCTATATTTTTGTTCCAAGGGCCGATTCAACTAGCACTCAACCATTGAAGCGCGATATCCCGGAAGACATGAATCAACTTCTCACCTTTGAGCAAGGAGCTAGATGAGCTTAGCGTCCTTCGTCGTAGTACGCTCGCGAACTTGACCCTCCCCGCACATTTGAGACGAACTTCGACGGGAAGTAAAAATCCCTACACGCAACTGCCATCGTAGCTCGAGCAGCACTAAGTTGGCATTTCATTCGATTTCTTCCTTTTAAGTAAAGGTTTCGTATCTTTCAGGCAAGATGACTGCTCGCAGCGATGGGGCTGAAGTGAACACTTCATTTAATAAGGCAGGCCTTCTTCCGTCGCGGTATTCCTTCAATACGCGCATTGCGGGCTATGCACATCGCAGGCCCATAGAGTTATTACAGAACTCGGCAAAGCGTAATAGGCACTTCCATTTGCAAATTGAAGCGGGCAACATGCGGTCTATTTGCAGCCTCTATTTATTATTCCGATGGGAAAACGCGCACATTAATTTTGTCTCTTCGACCGGAAAATCAATACTTTGTCATTTCTTCTGAATAAAATAAACCCTCTTTATTATTGTGTGAAAATTAATTGCTTTGGTGTATTTTTTCTTTGCCGCTGGACGTCGCTCTATTTCCGGCCCAGATAACTCAGAGTATGAAAACGAACTGACGATCTGAACTAACGATCGAAGACAAATTGTGTTCAACAACACATTTCGGTGGTGCCCGCCGTCAATCATTGAATGACTCCGTCGTTCTGCATCGATCGGTAAAGAAAACATTCGAACGCAAAAAAATAAAGAGTAGCGAAATGTCGTGCAATCAGGCGAGACTATCGAACGCTCTGGCTCCCCCCATTTACCAAGATTGGAGCATTGCGGAAAGTGATGATGAGACAGGGCAAGCGCATCTTCGCATTCATGAGCGAAAGAATGGCCCGAGTACCTTTATTACTTAAACGACTGTATCGCGTGACTTCAATATATTTTGATCGTACCGACAACGAAAGGAGTACTATCCAGTAAGCACTGCATATGCTGGTTTTGCGTATTCGTTCGCTTGGCGCATCCCCATGTTTGGCGTCGACGCTAACATTAATCGGTGATATATACACGCAGCGGTTTGCAACCACTTCGGCGAATAATGCGCTTCCGGCAACCGAATGTCTTGCGTGACAGAAATGTTCAATGTGTAAGTGCGATATTTACTCTTACAATCGGCGCAGAAGAAAATGCGCTCGTAAATTACCAGAATCAACTCGACTGCTTACTGTCTCAAACTCCAATGCAACATTTTACCTACCAGCTAGCTCAACGTATAGAGCTTTCATGGCGATTAAGCGAATTTAAATAATAATTTCGATAAAACGAAATAGGCTACAACGTCATTCTCGAAAAAAAATAGGATATATATATATAATAACAACAATAATAATATATATATATATATATATATATATATATATATATATATATATATATATATATATATATATATATATATATATATATATATATATATATATATATAGATATATATATATATATTTTTTTTATCCTAATTACAAGACGAGCAGAAATCGAAACCGAAACAGGCTCCGCTGCAGCCACATTATTTACAGGCAGCTAAGGCAATCACTGTACAGCGTCTGTATCGCAATGAGCGAGATATAGGCGGGCTTATGCGGGTGTCCTCTGCGCCGCCTCTGTGCGACACGGTGTCTCGCCGCGTCACCTCTGCGCAGCCATGTCCATGTGGCCGTAATCCCAAACAATCACATACGTGGTGCAGATTTTAACGGTGTGACGGTATATATTATTATTATTATTATTATTATTATTATTATTATTATTATTATTATA